>JACSZP010026922.1:1606-12665 GCA_016161895.1 Pinna nobilis
GAAGATCCGGGTTCAAGCCGCGTCAGCGCCACTCCGCAGTTGGTCGTCCCTGTCCTTCGGATTAGACACTAAAAATCGAGGCCCCGTGTCACAGTAGTTGTTGGCACGTTAAAGAACCCTCCCTGCTCTACGGCCAGCAGTGCCAAGCATAGGCAAAATTTATAGCCCTTCACTGGCACACGGTGATGTCTCCATATGAGTGAAATATTCTTGAGTGGGACATTAAACAACAATACCATACCATCTAACCTGAATATATTGGAACTGAAGGGGAATTGACTTTACTTTCAAATAAGCATTTAGAGAGGGGTGATTTAAAATGCTCCTTTGCTGCAGCCTGTCCAACCCCATTACAGATTCCAGACCTGTTAAGGTGTAAATATGTGCATTCACTATCCAATTCACCGGTTTTAGATCTTGATAAATATGGCCTGGACCTAGCCCATCTTTCAGTTTGGGATATTTAACCAGATAGTCATTATTTAATAAGATGCACGTGTTCTGTATCCAAAAATTTCATGACTTGCTCCACACATTGTTCTTCTTTGTTTTGTTTTGTTTGTTTTGTTGTTGTTTAACGTCCCACTCAAGAATATTTCACTCATATGGAGACGTCACCGTGTGCCGGTGTAGGGCGACAAATTTTACCTGTGCTCGGCACTTATGGCCATAGAGCAGGGAGGGTTCTTTAACGTGCCAACACCTACTGTGACACGGGACCTCGGTTTTTACTGTCTCATCCGAAAGACAGGGACGGCACACCGCGGAGTGGCGCTGCGGGAATCGAACCCCGTACCCTTCGATTCGAAGTCGAACACGCTAACCACTCAGCCACGGAGGCCCCTTAGGTGGATTCGATCCTCTCTGAAGCCTTAATTGATTATATGGGATAGTTTGCCAGTATACTTGCGGAAGACTGCTGATCTTTTCTTGGATACATTCCCTCCACCAACAATAAAACTGGAACCTACACAGCAGAATAGGTCCACTCAGGCTACTTGTTCCTACAAGCGTTGGCCACAAGTACTGAATATTAGCAAAAACATTTAAATATTTTGCAGCCTTTCAGTGGCGACTCGATATGAGCGATTCTCGGGTGGATGGCAAAACAAAAACACAACATTGACAAATCAAAGGTCTAGTAACTCATTAATACCCTACCACTATTGTGGAAGAACCCATACAGTGAACACTGTTCGTTTACTCAGCTGTTCACCTGTCCATCCCTTGGCTGGTTGGTTGGCTGTATTGCTCCTTAATGACTCACTCAAGAATCTTTCACTTCACAGTGAAGGTCTTTATATTTGGCCTCTGCTCGAATATTGAGCAGCAAGGTCTCTTTAAAAGTTGACACCTACTGTGAGACAGGTCCTCAGTTTTTCATGTCTCTTATCTGAAGGACAGAATACCAGCTCAGCCCGCAACATGGATTCAAACCCACAACCTCAGGTTCAGAAGGTGAGCACGCTAACCATGGAGCCACAAGGGCTCTTCATTCCTAGGAAGTGTTGTATGAGGCAAGTGAGTAACTTTTACCTATTTATTTTTTCCCAGACTACCATCACAGAGATTCAACAGCAAATGACCGATCACCATGACCGGAACATGAAACTCCGAGAAGAAAACCAGGAACTAGCTGGAAAGCTGAAAAAGTTCATAGAACAGTATGAAGTTCGAGAGAAGGTAAAAAAAAAATACTCCATCATGTATTGTCAATAAAACTTCATCCTTTAGCTTACCTCACGAAGTGAAAGGCAGATTATGCTACTCCGTTTGTCGGTTGCAGTGTCAGTGTTGATCTTGATGTTGGTCTCAGTGTTGGTGTCGATACCAGTATCAGTGTTGGTATCAGTATTGATGTCGTTGGTGTCATTGTAAGTATCAGTGTCACTGTCGGTGTCTTTATCTGTGTTGGTGTCAGTATCACAATTTGTGTCAGTATCAGAATCTGTGTTGTTGTTGGTGTAGGTGTCATTATCAGTGTTGGTGTCGAGGTCCTTGTTGGTGTCGAGATCCGTGTTAGTGTCAGTATTAGTGTTGGTGTCAATACCAGTGTTGATGTCAATATCGATGTTGGTGTCAGTATCGGTGTTGGTGTCAATATCAGTTTTGGTGTCGGTGTCAGTATCAGTGTTGGTGTTGATGTCAGTGTTGGTGTCAGTATCTGTAGGTGTCAGTGTTAGTGTCAGTATCAGTTTTGGTGTCAGTATCAGTGTTAGTGTAGGTATCAGTCTTGGTGTCAATATCAGTCTTGGTGTCAGTGTTAGTGTTAGTATCAGTTGTTTTAGTGTTGGTGTCAGTTTCAGTGTTTGTATCGATGTCAGTGTTTGTGTTGGTGTCAGTGTTTTTGTTGTATATCAGTATATATATCAGTGTCGGTGTCAGTATCAGTTGGAGTCAGTGTCAGTATTTGTGTCAGTATCAATTTTGGTGTAAGTTTTATTGTCGGTGTCAGTGTTTGGGTCTGGGTGTCAGTATCAGTTGGTGTCAGTATCAGTGTTTGTGAAGGTATCAGTGTTGGTGTTAATATTAGTGTTGGTGTTGGTATCAGTGTTGGTGTCAGTATCAGTGACTGTTTTTTTTTTCTGTATAAGTTTTGGTGTCAGTAGCGGTGTTGGTGTCAGTATCTGTGTTTGTGTCCATGTCAGTATCAATGTTTGTGTAGGTATCGGTGTTTATGTCGGTGTCAGTAGCGGTGTTGGTATCAGTGTTACTGCTGGTGTCAATATTAGTATTGGAATCAGTATCGGTGTTGGTGTCGATGTCAGTGTTGGTGTCCTAATCAGTATCAGTGTTGGTGTCAGTATCGGTCTTGGTCTCAGTGTTGTTGTCAGTGTTTGTATTTGTTTTAGTGTTGTTGTCAGTATCAGTATTGGTGTCATTATCAGTATTGGTGTCGATTTCGGTGTTGGTGTCAGTATCGGAGTTGTTGTTGGTAATAGTTGGTCTTGGTGTCAGTATCAGTGTTGTGTTGGTGTTGATGATGATGTCGGTATTTGAATCAGTGTTACCTCAAGAGGTGAGAGGGAGCTTATGCTACCCCCAATGGTTGATTTGGTTGATGAAGTTGGTCTTAGTGTTTGTGTAGATGTCGGTTTTGGTATCGGTGTAGATGTCAGTTTTGGTGTTGGCTTTGGCATCAGCATTCACAATATTAAGAAATTTTATCTCTTAACAATGCTTTCTAGGATTACCAAACTTTTTCATAGTGTGTATTAAATGTCTAAAGTTGGGAGTTCAGCTTCAGATGAAACCGGGACCCATACTTTTTACTTGAGTGAATATGTAAGGAAGATGCCAATATCAATGTTTGAAAGTGAACTGTATTCAGACTTTTGCTTACCCTTTTGCAGCAAGTGGAGAAGGTCATGCAGCACAGAGAGTTAGAACAAAAGTTAGCCGACGCCAAGCTGCAGGAGGCCAACGCCATACTGAACCAAGAACAGGAACGCAACCGCAAAGAGAAAGAAGTGGTAAGTGTAACGTCCAGAAAATGTTAATTTAAGTTTGATCAATTTAGCAATATGCCTCAAATGTCAAAAAGTTATAGATGTTTGTATGTCCCTGCTTGTTCGGAACTCTGGAGTGTGTAGGATTCACCTTATCTGTTCAACTATCAATCACAAACAACTTTCGTCAAAGATGTCTTGGATCATCCTTGTTTCCTTATGTCATATGTTTTCATGGTGGAATACCCTGCTAGGCTGGCACAACCAAATTCTGAGATTGTCATTTTATATTCAGTGTTGTGATTCGCAACCTTACAAAATATTTCGCCCTTTTCGATAATGACTCTTTTAGAGATAGTAATAAGTTTATGTCACGAGATTTATATCTTTAATTTCAGTTATTACTGCAAGCTACAGAAAGTCAGAAGAGGGCAACACTACTGGAAGCACAGGTCTGTATGACGTTTTTTTTGTTACTTTTTTCTAACGCCATATTGATTGATTCTATGATTACAGGTTTTGCTTTCTCTTTCACACAAGTTTCATGAGAATAAGAAAATTTAAGTGTGAGGATAACTGTGTTATGCAAAATACATTTTAACCTGTCTTAACGACTTACTGAATGAAAGGTCTACCTGTCTTATGCGACCTAAATTTATAAGTTCCCAAAATTGCTTTTTTCTATAAAAATCGCCTGCATTGGGACCACCTGTCATATGTGACCCTTTTCCCTCCATCCCTTGGATAATCTTTTGAAACGAGTTAGACTGAACTTACGTTGGATAGAGAGATTTCACCTGTGACACAAGATTTGTAGACTAGGAATAGATGAAGCGCTGTCCAGGACTAGGCACCATGAAACATAAGAATTCACTGAAGTTTGAGAATATTCTCAGCTCCAGCTTCCTAGCCAGTGAAAATTCAGTATCAAATAGAGTTGAGTAAATTCTCAGACTTAACAAAATTCTTATGTTTAATTTTAGCCCTAGAATGGTAACTTTGTGCCCTGGTTAGAACTCTCCTATCCTGCTCTCATTGCAATGAATAATTTTATTTTCAATAGTCTCTGTCACCAGAATAAATACACTAGTAATATGACTCCATCCTTCCTTGCTGTTCTAGATGAGATCCTGATAATTCATACTTCCTTTCCTGTGAACAAGGTCTTCCCATTGATACTGTGTTGCTCGGTGTGATGTCCATGATAGTGACTTATGACCTACTTTTCACATACACACACACAGAAAAAAAAACCAAATATGTTAGATTAGGAAAGTTTTATTATAATAATCATTGTCCGTATCTGTTGATATTTCTCATATCTTATACTAAAAAGCTTGACTTCATTAGTTGATTGATTATATTGTTGTTTACCGTCCCAATCAAGAAACTTTCACTTATATGGAGACATCACCGTGTGCTGGTGAAGGGCGACAAATTTTGCATATGCTGGGCACTTATGGCCATAGAGCAGTGAGGGTTCTTTAATGTGCCAACACCTACTGTGACATGGGACCTGGATTTATACTGTACCTTCCGAGACAGGAAAGGCCAGCTTTGCTGTGGCTTGGACTTGAAATCCTGACCTCTCGATTCAAAGTCAAACACGCTTACCACTTGGCCAGGGTGTCCCCTGCTTGACTTCATAGCATGGATAGTAAACTCCATGCTTCAAAATGAACAGAATCAGTTTTGAATGGCAAAAAAAAAAATACTAGGTTGCCTTTGTTTGTGGGTGGGGTGGTTCTGAAAAATTCTGTTTGCACTTTAATCAAACAAAAAATTCAACATCATTTTATCTCAGAGACTCTTGAGGACTGACAAAAAAGCTGTCGTTTTTATTAATTGTCCAACATAAATTATCGGTGGAATCTGTCTTGAGAAAACCCTTAGGAGAAAACTGGCCACAAAAATCACCTGTCTTGAAAGACCACATTCCCATGATTGTATGAGTTTTCTGTCAAGACAGTTTCTACTTTAAAGGTTTTATGTCCATTTAATGCATGATGATGTAGTAGATAATTATTTGTAAATTTGATGCTGAGGTTTTCCTATAAACCAATATTTTGATTCTTTTTTTACCCTCTTCAGCTGGGAATGTACAAAGAGAGATACGAGGAGTTTCAGTCCACCATCAACAAGAGCAATGACATGTTTATGAAGTTTAAAACTGAAATGGACAAGGTGAGTGATTTTTTATCCCACTCCCAAGGGGACAAAAAGTCTTGGGGTGCAGGGGTGTATTGATTTACTTCTTCTGTCTATTTGTCCTCTGTTCATAGGTTCTTTTGTGTGAGTGTAGATACATGGTTCAATTTTTTTTTCTTTTTTGCCCCCCCCCCCCTTATTGAAGCTTCAGAATTTATTACCTAATTGATATTGATTAGACCATAAAAATATATAGACACTTTTGTGATAGTTTGAAGATCTTTAGAATCATTCATCATGTGATTTACATTGCTTAGAAACTAGATTAGAGTCTATATAGTGTACTTTTAAAGTTCAGTGCAACCTCATCGATCCAGACATTTTTGTTCCAAAGCAAATTGTCTGGATAAATGAAGTGTCCGAATTACTGAAATAGATATATTACAAAAACCAATGCAATTTGGAAATTTTATTCCCTAGAATTTTTGTCCAGGAGGTGAAGCATCGAATTATTGGTGTCTGGATAAATTAGGCTCGACTGTATTTATTTTTTTAACCCTGTTTCTTGCCTTACTACATGTGAACTTGAAGTCAACTGGTAAAATCAGAGAATATTTTGGATTATTGATGTAACACTTATTTCAATACCCAATCCAATTTCTCTTGTTTCTCATCACAGATGACAAAAAGGATTAAGAAGCTAGAAAAGGAGGGAGCTGCATGGAAGAACAAATGGGAAAAAGCAAACAAAGCTCTGATAGATATGGCGGAAGAGGTAAGAGACAAAACCTCAGCAGGGTTGGGCATTAACGGCTGCCCTATGGGCGGAGGCCAATGAGAATAAGTTTCGAGTTAGTACAATTTTACCAACACAGTCTTACCTGTTTTAAGTGCTCAGTGGTCAGTGTGTTCACCATCTGATAGTGAGCTCATGGGTTCAAATCCATGCCAGGCTGCAATTGGCCGTCTCTGTCCCTTGGATGAGACAGTGAAAACCAAGGTCTTGTGTCACAGCATGTTAACAAACCCTTCATGCTCAAGGGTGAGGTGCCGAGCATATACAAAATTTATAGTCCTTCACCAGCATACATTGATGTCTTCATATAAGTGAAAGATTCTTGAACAACATGAATAGAAGCAAATTTACAGCATAACTGCGAGGCAACCTATTATTCACACATATTTCTTCTCTATTTAGAAATCATTGTACGACAAAGAAAAACCACGCATGATGAACAAGATACAGAAATTAGAGTCGCTTTGTCGAGCTATGCAAGCTGAGAGGTTGGGAAGGAAGGTATTGGAAGCCTCCAGCATAGGTAGGTCCAGGTTCTTTTATCTGTCCATACCTGATTACCCCTCCACTTGGTATCACCCATATATATTATAGCTTTAATGGGAGAGATGACTTTCAAGCCAGGGAGTTAGAGCATTGCAATTACATTTACAAGGCTTCTTACCTCAGGTTTTAATTCATCCGCAGGTAATTCTTATAGACCTAATTACCAATTTGTCGGAGTTATCCCTCTTTGGAATCTCTTGTACACATAAGGTTAGAAAAGGACAACCCCATTCTCTTTGAGACAAAGAGTGTGATGCTTAAATAAAACAGTAATGTAAACAAGGCTATGAAAGTAATGAGGGAGAGTGTGTAATGACAGGCTTCATATGCCAGTCAGACGATGTATTGCAATTAAATGTAGTAGTGATAGTAGAATGGACAAAAAAAATATCAAATTTCCCGATTTACTGAGTTTGAAAATATTCCCAGAATTGGTTGAACTTAGTGAGGTGGTAAGACTTGATTATTCTGCAACTATTGTTTAAATTTATTTTTTTTAAATCGAGCACTAAATATAACTAACCCTCCGTTGAATGCGATGGCCAAAGGTACCAAAGATTCCAAAGGTTCAGTGTAGCCAAAAGTGAAGCATCAATATGTTAACTTTAGGTTTTATTTCAATCTTGGTTACATTCAACCTAGGGTTAATACTTAACTGGTAGATGAACAACCAACTCTGCTTGCTGCCAGCATGCTTTTAAAACAGTAGATCCTTACTGTGATTTTAAGCTACCATCTTATTGTCTTACAGACATGTCCAAACTTGACGGCGACTCATCGGATACCTTGCCAAGTGAAACCGACTCAACTCCGAAAGCTACAGAAATTACACCAGGGTCAGAGGTCACAGAGGGCAAGACAAATGATGCGGACAGCTGCGACACATCTGAGAGTCCGACAGCAGAATTAACAGAATCCAAGTCGGAAGATAATTGCGAATGCGGAAAGGAAGAGGAGTCTACTTCAGATGAGCCGTCAGAAAATGTGACAAACGGCAAGCAGACAGAAGAGCCATCAGGTCAGCCATCTGCCGATGCTTCGGAAGTCTCGGATGAAAATAAGAAAGAAGCTGATACAAACGAAGACAGTGGGAAACCGTCCGGAACCGTCCAGACATAGCACTGATGCTAGATGGCGATTTGATGTCTTGTCCGTGACTACCGTTCCAAGTTAGTGAATTAAAAGCCTAACGTGAAAATTTGCTTTTTTCTATATATATGTATATGTATACGTTAAAGTGAAAAATCTGAGTCGTAAACTTTCGGACAGAAACGTGCAACTGTAGACTCCTCTTGTTTCTAATGGATATTATTTCGGAGGTATGGGAAGTGCATTTGAGGATCGCGCAAGTAATTTATGTTGAGTCATGATTGGAATGAACAATTGTGATATTGAAACAGAAAAATAAATTATGTTTTGCTTTATGATGTGTTTTATCGTTTTGTGTTTCTATGATAAACGTCATGAGAGTCGTTTTTGCTCCCTCTTAGTTTGGCGTCTACTTCAGATCTTTTTTTTTTTTTTGTGTGTGTAATGCACTATCATTTTGTCCTCACAACTCCCTCCAAGTCTTCTGGACCCCATTTCATCAAAGAGCGTAAGTGTTGGACTAAGCTTAGTCCGGACTAACNNTCAAAGGGCGTAACTGAAGGACTAGACTAAAGTTAGTCCTAAGTCCTAGGGTCCCTGTCCTGTGTCACAATAGGTGTTAGCATGTTAAAAAATCCTCCCTTCTCTACAGCCATAAGCCTGAGCATAGGCAAAATTTATTGCCCTTGGCCTAAGCACTGGTACACTGTGATGTCTCCATATAAGTGAGGGGCCAAGTGGTTAGCGTGTTCAATTTCGAAACGAAGAGTCTGGGGTACAAATCNNTCACAGTAGGTGTTGACACGTTAAAGAACCCTCCCTGCTCTATGGCCAGAAGTGCCCAGCATAGGCAAAATATGTCGCCCTTCACCGGCACACAGTGATATCTCCATATGAGTGAAGTATTCCTGAGTGGGACGTTAAACAACAATATAATTAACCAACAACCATTTAAGTGAAAGATTCTTGAGTGTGATGTAAAACAAAATGTACAACCAATCTGAATACAGGACACACCAGTCATGATACAGTTTAGACTCAAAGCCAGGACCTTCTGAGGTGAGCACTCCATGACAGTCATGATTGCCAGGACTTGGTTTATTTTTATGTTGTATTTCACTTGTGTCAAAGTTTATATCAGCATGTTAAAGAATCATCACTGCTCAATGACCAAAAAAGGACCAAAATTTGTAGCACCTCGCCTGCTGAAGCGGTATGAAACTAAGCACTTGTTACGGCAGTTTGGACAATTTCTCTGAATTGGAAGAGGTCTGCTCAACAACCTGTCTAACATGTGCATTTTAGTGTAAAGGACTAAAGGTCAAGGACTATGTGCTTTGTGTTAAGTTTCCTTTCTTGAGAAAGGTTAAAATTTCATACCCTTCATGCGCGGATCTTTAGGGGGGATTGAGGGGGTCCGGACTCCCCCCCCCCCCACCCCTGGANNCCCCCCCCCCCCCCCCACCCCTGGAATTTGCAAAATACATGTATACACCAATATTGGTCAATTATGCTTAGATTCTCATGTTAACAGGGTTGGATTATTCCTTTTTACAAATTGGAACCCCCCCCCCGGCCTGGAAAATATTGACCATCCCACCCCACCCTGGAAAAAAATCCTGGATCCGTGCATGCCCTTCACCATCATTCGAAGTGAGGGTGAAAAGGTTCTTGAGTAGTTCCCAGTAGGAAGTCAACAATAACAGTAGCGTTCCACACCTAGTGACATTGTCACTACTACTTGAAATTCGTCATTGTTGGTGCACAATGCCACGTGTAAGAATTAACCGAGAGTTATCCCTCTTTGATCAATGTAGTAATAAATTGCCTCAAAAACTCTCTCTCTCTCTCTCTCTCTCTCTCTCTCTCTCTCTCTTACAGTTCTACTTGTTTAGTAACATAATTTAACTCGACTTTCTTTAATTTTTGGTTATATTTAACCGAGGTTTAAAACTTTAAAAAAGTTAACAAGCACACGAACTGAGCCTAGGTGTACATGCACGTCCATTTTGTATGTTATCATTAATTGTGACGTCATGATGAAGTGGCGTAATTTTCTCTTTGATTATCTTGAGAATGACGTATTTTGCTCTTTGATGACAAGTCCATATCTAGGACAAGTAAGTTCTCTTTTTGCTGTCATGACGAAAACGAGTGGCAATGCCCCAGACGCATTGTTCAGGAATAGTAGACCTAACGATAAACATATAGCCTAGTCAACTTATATCGATGGTCACTAGTAACTTCCAGGGGTATCAACTTTAGGTTTTTTTACTTAACCGTACAGTTATGTCAAACATTTGGTCATATTTAAACACAGGATCTCCGTTTTTTTTAATGTCCCGTTTAAGGTACGGGAAAATGCCCTGTGGCTTTCGTCGAGCTGACTCGAACCCGCGACCTCACGGTCAGAAGGGCAGACATACTGCCACGAAAATTAACACCGAGTAAAGGAAAACAACAAATATAACACCAAGGCCAGTAGTATAATCTACCCATATGATGATAAGTCGACTGTCTTAGTGACAAACAAATGTAATTTCTATAGGTCCCGGGAGACGCTGATCTTAAGACAACATCGCCTAATCACTTAGTTTGGTTACTTTGGACTTAGCATTACAAACGCTAACGCAAAAACAAATATAGTGTTAAGTGCCGAAATTCCGACTTAAGTAACATTTCGTGGTTTCCCAAGATACCCCACGTCAAGAATGACGGTGAAGCTAATACTTGCTACCTATAAAATATTCCTGGAAATTGTATATCCTATACCCTATTGGAATGGGGAAAATAGCAGCATGGAGTATAATCCGCATTATGGTATTAATTTAGATGAAATGAATTGACATGATCGAGTGGGTTTCCATTTCCATCATTATTATTTGATATTTTAACCTACATGTCATGATGAGTGTAATGCTGATGGATTAATTTTTTTCTTTGAAAAACAAATGAGGTGGGGGGGGGGTGCTGTTGAAAATTGTTTGTTTGACACATTTGGGGTTTCTTGCGTTCCGGTGAAGGGCTTGCT
>JACSZP010026926.1:0-10037 GCA_016161895.1 Pinna nobilis
GCGTAATTACGCAAGAGCACTTACTCGCCAAAATAAAGTTTTCGCTAAATATACTGACTGATATTAACATGCATCAAACAACACAAACTTTTAACTTGAATGCACGCTCGTGAAAATATAGCATCACAAATAATTACATGACCATTGATTCGCTAAAATAAAGTTCCGTGAACATTTCTGGATTTACAGTAAGTAATATTGGATAAGTAAAGCTAATCTGTATTGTTTGTTTTTATTTTTGTTTCTGTCTTTTGCTTTATGCCACACTCAACAATCTTTTAGTCTTCTGGTGGTGGCCAGTTTTTATTGTAGAAGATCGAGAGCCCAGGTACATGTACATTTGTAATTGTAATTTTTAAGGAGAGACCACCGGCCAAACACAAGAAAACTGGCAAACTTTCTCACATAATCAGTTTAGGCTCCAGCGAGCTTCGAACCTGCGCTGACTAGAGGTGAGAGACTGAGTGGTTTAAAGTGCAGTGCTCTAACCATTCTGCCACGGAGGCCTCAATGCTAATCTGTGACTTTGGACCTTATGGGGGTAGTTTCATATTTTTCCATTTTGATCCTGTATTCAGTATTATTAAAATGTGTCTTGCCTCTTGTTTCATTTGTATTGCTCACCTTTTGTGCTGTATGTGTGCTGTCAACATTGTATTAAGCTCTCTGCTTTTTACCATCACTTCTTTCTGTGCTTCCCTCTTACATTGTGCTCGCCGCCAATCCAAAAATTTGTAGATGCATGACACACACAGCAGAGAGTCTGAATATTCAGTGGATTTTCAGTTAATAATGTTTGTGTGACTTAAAGAACTACCAGTAGTAACAATATTTCTCTATAAATAATTTTTGGCTACATAATCTACGAGTGTTAGTTACAAAATCGTAGCCAAATATTGTTAAAGCAGGATAATGTTTTATCTTTTTTCATTTCTGGCAATCCTTTCGGGATTGCTAAGGATGTTGCCACATGGCCTAATCCACACGCGGGAAATTACGATGACTAATTCTTATAGCTGCCCAAATACTTTTCCTCGAAATCAACATTGAATCATACACAAATTATAACAGTCGATTTGTCAAAAACAGAAGAAAACAAAAACCATCAGAGACAATTTTGTGTCTATATTTTGTTGATTATCGAGTTAAAAACCGCTGATGTTACATTAGAAAAATGGCCGAGTTGAGTGTAAGTGATTGACGGAGGGCCGTAAATAATTTTCTCTGTGGTAATAATCATACAACCTTGAATAAGCGGAATATTAAATCCACCTTTGACAAATTGGATGGAAGTTACGTAGAAACGTTTATAGGAAATTGATCCTTTTGTAGATTATTTCTTATCTACAAATATATTCGGTTTGGGTTCATAACTCAATATTATTACTAAAGTTGTGACAAGGTTGGCCTTTTGTAGGCCAATTCTAAGAACTAATTCCTTAACAGAAACTTTCACCTGTCTTTTTTTATGCCAATTGTAGATCAAGGCTGAGAAGTCACCATGACATAATTTGTGATAAGCGCAAGGATATGTTTAAATAGACGTGGCATATTGGCATATCGCATATACAGTTGAATCTTGGAAACTCGAACGTCGTTTTCTCGAAGTTCTCGATCTCTCGAAGTAAAGGTGCAGTCCGGATTTTTTCCCTAAATAAATAAACCAAATTATGTCTCGATCTTTCGAACATTGATTTTCGATCTCTCTAATAAATCTCACTGTCCATAGCCTACAATAGCCTGTGATATATTATATTATTCTTTTGAAATGCAAAATTTCGGCAGACATTGTGATTACCGTCTATTTATTTAGTATCCAAGGTGACTGCAGTGCTAAATCAATTCAGAATGTTTACCCAACAAATGAGTGATGATAAAATTGTCGGGGTGAGGAGGGGGGGGGTGAATGAATAGGAGGGTTTGGGGGAGAAAGGGGTGAATAGAAGGGGTTGGGGGAGAAAGGGAGTGAATAGGAGGGTTGGGGGAGAAAGGGAGTGAATAGGAGGGTTTGGGTGGGCAGAAAAGCGCTCAGCATGACAGATATCGTATTTTTGAAAATTCGAGGTCTCGAAAACTCACAGTTTATCAGCGGTCCTTAACACTTCGAGTTATCAAGATTCAACTGTATTTCATTAGTATTGATGAAGGTTAATGATAAATTGGTGATAATGAGCCATCATGAATGTTCCTTTCACTTACAAAATTGTTTGAGTTAATGAGTTCTTGTAGTTTGTGAAGACCAGCCTGGCTCAGTGATTATTCTGTATTTGCTAAACATCAAGAAAAACAGTTTGTAGTTTATTGATCTAGTCAGCTATTGGGAATAATTGTTATGTTTTAGTATTTGTACACATGACCTGG
Source organism: Pinna nobilis (assembly GCA_016161895.1). Lineage (NCBI taxonomy): Eukaryota > Metazoa > Mollusca > Bivalvia > Pterioida > Pinnidae > Pinna > Pinna nobilis. The sequence continues at coordinate 2,362 of JACSZP010026926.1, forward strand.
GGAGGTGGAAGTAATGGTCACCAGTTGAACAAACATTTAATCCAAGAGCAATGATCGTAAATGTGATTTTCGAAGTAATTTGGAGCACACAAATTGTGAGTGCTATGTCAAAGTAGGTTCGAATGCAGATTGCGACAAACTTTAGTCATAAAAGTAGGACAACATTGTTTAGTTGCTTAGCACTTTTCTTGGTAAATGAAAGTATGTACAGTTTAACTTGTTAGGCTATCCAAGGGAAAGAGCAAAAATGGTCACATGTTGGAGATGTTCTCTTATTGCAGGTAATTTATATAGGAACTAGCCATTTAGGTCACATAAGACAGTTAGTCCTTTAATTCAGTAGGTAGCTAAGGAATGTTACTCTGTATCTTGAAATTTACTGTAGTGTGGATCTAGAGGGGGTGGGGGTTTAGGTGGTCTGGGCACCCCCTCCCCTGAAATTGGCGAAGTATATACATGTACCATGATTGATCAGTGATGCTTAGATGCTCCTTTGAACAGGGTTTGTTTTTTTCTTACCAAAAGTTGGATCCACCCTCCCCCTGGAAAATCCCCCCCTCCCCATCCCCTTTAGGAAAAAATTCCTGGATCCCTGCATGTAGTAGATTTTCCATTAGATTTTAATCTTCATCTAATTCTACCAGAGGTACATGTAGGCTACTTGAAAATTGTGGAATAAAACTCAAGAAGCAACAAAAAGAAAAAAAGGAAGTAAATGAAATTTTAAAAAAAGCAACGATAAAGACATTTGAGGCATCAAAAATTGTCACTAAATGACCAAATGTTTTTATTTCTTAGCAGTTATCATAAGCGTGTGGATAAGTGAATTATCCGATCATGGATCATAATGGTTCTATCGAGAGATCGTAATTCACCTATGTGGCATGTTTTGACAAGACAGCAGCTGACGACCACAAAATCAGAGCACAAACATGATCAAATGAGAACATAGACCTTTTTGTAGTACGGATTAGTTTTGTTTGTTGCGTTTTTTTCCTTCCCAGCATGAACTCCAAACCCCACATGTCACAAGCCAATTCTTATTTTATTTTCGGCATACTCGGATTATAAAAACAATCACAAAAATTTGTCAATGAAACAGCACGAGTGCTTGTTTCGTTGTGAATGTCATATCTATAAGAAGGCCGTCCTCTCTGATTGCTGACAATGCAAACACCTGTGAATATCGTTTCATTTATGACAAAAAGTAGTTAACCCCGTGGAAAAGTTAGGCTAGAGTGCATTACGTTGCAATTAAAATGCAATCGATATCCAGGGCTAGATGACGTATGCAAATAGTTTTGTCTTTTAAACTTTGTCGTGATAAACATGTGTATTTATCTAATTGAAACGGATTATCTACTTGAGAAAAAAAAAATGTTTTGTCATTTTTGTTTACATGAACTTCAGAAATGTATCTGTGTGTCTAATTGACTGGCTAAGATGGTCCGTTTTGAGAGATGGTCTTATAGGTCTGAAGTGATGTCAATACAGTCTATGATAATGATAAACAGATTGATTTGATCAGAGGAAATACAGGTTTCCACTCCATTTGTCTGTCTGAGAAACTTTGGTTTCTCCAGACTAGTCTCTGAAGCTACTGTCTAACTTGCCTCAGTGACCCACTTAAATTAATGGAGCACATGCTTCATGTGACTTTTATTTATTTCAAAATCACCTGAATCAAGAGACCACCTGTGGTATATGACCAACTGTATACTGTTAGAGTTTGAAAACTGGGATTCTATGTCACCATTTGTGCAAAAATATTAAAGATCCCTCATTGATTTATGTCCGAAAATACAGAGGATAGGCCATATAAATGAAAGAATTTTGAGTGAACAGTAAACAACAACAAAACAACAACAATAATAAAATGGAATGTTGGTGGTCTTAAAATCGTAAATCGGTGCATGTTTTTCCTAGCCAAATCAGAAGATTTCTATTAGTTAGGAAATTAGTTTATGGCTCTGACCACAATGTGTTCAACTTTTAATGAAGGGTTTCCATTCTCCCCTTTTCATGCACGACTGCCCTCTTGCCAAACCTTCACTTTTCTGCAGATAAAGTCCTAAGCATGGGTAAAATTTATGTACCGATATCTCCCCGATGCTGGCAAGATGTAGCTGAGATACCATTTAAAGTGCCGATAAGCTCAGTAAATCAATCTAGCATGCGTTGCATGTATAAGGGACATTAGTTTGGGTGTTTTTACTCTAGAGAAGACATTTGATAATTGATTCTTTATACAATTTTAGGGAGCAATCATTAGTTCATCTGTTTATCCACTTTCTAATTATAACGTATTACTCCAGTCTCTCCAATCAACAGATAGTATTTGCACGGAATCGAGTGTCGAGATTGCAGAACGCTTTATGGCAGATCACATGTCAGCGCTGTATTTTTCTATTATCTATTCGTTAATTACTATCAGAATCATGCGACCATAATGTAATTGGTAAAGTAGTGACAGTGTAATGAAATCAGCAAATCTGTACTCTCCTGATCACCGCTAATGCGTGTAAAATATGAATTTACTATCGCATTGGGAGTCTGAGTGAAAGAACTCGCAGTGCAGCTTTTTTACGAGAGTTTTATTTAACTTTTATGTGGATTTAAGAAATTGTGAGATTTCATAGCTTTTCAAGTTCTTTACTTGCAGTTTATGGTTGATAGTTTTGTATTTGATGCATATGCAAGAGAAATAAAATATGTCGATAAAATTTTTTTTGCATTATTTATGGGAAATTTATTTGATTTGTTAGGTATATACTGTTGTTTGCGTGTAAATTTTAAATTTCTAAATACAGGGTAGTTGAAACTTGTACCGGTAGTATGCAAATTGATTCCTTCATACTTTAATATGTGCATTTCACCTTCACACTAGCTGGTATAGTTGTCAGTAGTACAAATGTACATATACAAATGTACACACTTTCACACACATGTGTTTATCAGTACTCTTGTTACATTTTTGTTTTGTCCCCAAACAAATTACATCTAAATATCAACCTTAAGAATCAAGGCACAGGCCTGGGTCAGTTGAATTTTGATCCCTGGTCAGTGGCCCAAAAGGTTACGCATAGGCCAGCATTTGACACTCCTCACTGGTACATTTCTCTGTTTAAATGAAATACTCTGGAGTGGGATGTTAAACAACCGTAACAGGTTTTTATCCAAAACAGGTATGGTGTGGTATGGCATTGTTGTTTAATGTCCCACTCAAGAATATTTCACTCATATGGAGACATCACCGTGTGCGGGTGAAGGGCTACAAATTTTGCCTATGCTCGGCACTGCTGCCGTAGAGCAGGGAGGGTTCTTTAACGTTGCAACACCTACTGTGACACCGGACCTCAGTTTTTACTGTCTCATCCGAAAATCAGGGACGGCCAACTGTGGAGTGGCGCTACGCAGCTGGAGGGGCCTCCAGGCCAAGTGGTTAGCGTGTTCGACGTTGAGCCGAGGGGTCTGGGGTTCAATTCCCGCAGCGCCACTCCGCGGTTGGCCGTCCCTGTCTTTCGGATGAGACAGTAAAAACCGAGGTCCTGTGTCACAGTTGGTGTTGGCACGTTAAAGAACCCTCCCTGCTCTACGGCCAGCTGTGCTGAGCACAGGCAAAATTTTTCGCCCACGACCAATCGTGAGGGCACATGAGTGAAATATTCTCGAGTGGGACGTTAAACAACAACGCAACAACAACAACAACGCAGCTCAAACTCGAATCTTCTGATTCGCAGTCGAACAAGCTAACCACTCGGCCATGGAGGCCTTTATCCAAAACAGACTAGACTGCAAATATATATATGTACATGTATATGTTAAGTAATGCACATGCACATTTCACTGATTTTTATGTGTTGACCTCTAAGTGTTTTTGAGTGCTTGAGAATTTTACCTCAAAGGTGGATAAGTATACTCGCAGTCTCAAATAAAGACACAAAAATTTAGTTAAAAAAATTCATACTGAAAACAAAGTTGGACATCAAAAGGCTCATCAGATACATGAGTGATGGAAATTTTAAATATGATACCCGACAAAACATTTAATCTGATTCTGTGTACATTTGTAAAATCCCCAAAGACAATACATAATTAATGATTCGGAACACAGGTGCACCCCAGTGATGCAACCTGATCGCAGATGCCTTTTGAGAAAGAAAAAAATATGTGTGTATCTTCTTATTGAAGGTTACAGACTGTAAATGGCTGCTCGTAAATTAAATTTTATGGGTAGTGAGCTCATAAATCAAGTGCTCGCGTATAAGGTTAGAGGGGATTGGTCGACTTGACGTTTCAAGAATCAGGGGAGATAACTACGATTTGTGGTTTTATTTTGCATCAAGAATTTGCATTTTATTTTAATAAAGTCTATGTACCCGATATCAGTATTAGAAATATTATTACATGTGCTTCAGGAATTTCCTTTTTGAATATTGTTACAGTAGAGTTGGTCTATTACGAATTGGCTTAAAGCAAATTCATTGCTATAACGAAGAGGAAAAAAAATCCCCCAACAGAATTACTATTAATCTATTTATGTAGTAAAATACATGTATAATGCTTAAAACGAAGGATGACTATAACGAAGTCAAAAGTTAATCCCCTTTGACTACGTTATAGACCAACTCCACTGTATATTCTTATAGTGATTTGCATTGCATTGAAGGCAATATGAGAAGTTAGGGACTTTTCAATTACCCAGAGATATGTATTGTACTGGTAATTGTACATGTAAATGGACTGAAGTAAAACTGGGATCACTTAATTTTGGTGACTGTCCAGTAGTCTATTTACTGACGTTATTAAAAAAAAAAATCATTCTGTGTTTTAAAATTATACATTGTGTACTGAATGTTTAATGTTTTCTTGGGTTCAAACCTTACTTGTAGTGAACTGGTTAATGTGTTTGCTTTCTGATTGTGAGGTTTTTGGGTCCAAAACCTGAGCTAAGAGGGCCCCAGGTTTGGTATTTCATATACTGTACATTTGTTTGTTTATATACGGTACTACACTTTATGTTATACATCCAGCTAAATGTCATGTATAAATGTATTTTTTTATGAATTACAGGGATTGGAAAAACAGCCAATGTGGAACTGAAGAGACCGAAGCCAGGAGAAGTCGCTCTGGGGTCGGAGGTCATATTGCGGTGTCAGATTACAGGGAATCCAGAGCCCGCCTTTCTGTGGTACCATAACAAGTTCAGGTAAATATTTATTATTGTTATCAAATAAAAAAATATTGAGAATAGCAAAAAGGTAGTAATGCAGTTACTTTCAGCAGAATGGCCTAACCTAGAGGAGGCTATGGAGGTTTGAAATCTGATGAGTTATCCATATACATACGTATATGTACATGCAGATTTTTTAATACCCTTGTTGCATGGCCACCATAGGTCATTGGCTAGCATGTTTGCCTTTGGGTCTTGAGGTCATGGGTTTGAATCTATGCCATGCTGTGGTTGGCTGCCCCTGTCTTTTGGATGAGATAGAAGAAAAAACTGAGGTCCAATGTTACAGTTGAGGATGACAAGATAGAGAACCCTCCCTGCTCTATGGTGTCAAAATCTGTGGTGAAATTTTAACGATGTTTGTGAAGAAGATTCTCAAATGGTTTGGATGACATGGAGCATTTACAATACAATTGATGTTTAACATCACATGCCATGTATACATATATCTACAACAGCTTGTGAACAAATGCTGGAAGAAGAATATACTGTATAGGTGATATATGTTCTATGTGGCAATGTACAAAAACGCATCAACGGATCTGATAAAAAAATATCACATAAAATTTTCTCACAGAAATAATAGATGACACCAAAGTTAACTCTTATCACTGTAGTACTGTGCTTGACCCCCGTTGTCATCTCAGAACCCTGTAGTTATACACATTTTCCATTCATTACGATACTTGGCCATGCATTTTTATATCGCAATAAACAAAAGTCTGATCAAGGCATATGGTATTCCTTTCTTATGCAAACACATCTGTAAAAACTGTTATCAAAGCATGAAGGCATGCCGGCTTGGCACGTGCTGTGCTCGGCTCAAGCAGAGCACGGGCAGGGTATTTTTTTTCTTTATTACAAGAGTTCCTGGCAGCTTCAGTTGCGTTACCTGGCATCTATGTAAGGTACATCTTGCTTTGAAATTGATATTTTCTGTCAGTAACCATTCACAATCAGTTTCTTTGTTCACCATGAAATTGATTTCAAATTTTGTTCATGAAACCACAACCTTATTCAAATTTGATCTTCTGTTGATCTCCAATGTGATTTACATGTAGATCTAATGAAATTAGCTAAGTATACATTATATTTCTACAACAGCTTGTGAACAAATGGGGGCATCTATGTAAGGTCCATCTTGCTCTGAAATGGATTACTTTACTGTTAGTCACTTTTCACAATCAGTTTCTTTGTCTGCCATGAAATAGATTTAAACTTTTGAAATAGATTTCAAATTTTGTTCATGACGCTGAATCTTATTTATGTTTGATCATCTGTTGATCTTAAATGTGTTTACATGAAGATCTAATGAAATCTCATCGAGAGGGCAAATCCGACAATGACCTCTGCCAATAACCAATAAAATTTCTACATTCAGAAATTGAAGGTATACATGTACTTGTCAATATAGGAATATAAGAGACAGGAGAAGTTCTGCATGAGTTCATTGGATATGACCCATGTGCAGATCTAGAGTGGGGATTCAGGGGGTCCGGAGCCCCCTTGGAGTTGGCAAAATATATACCACTATTGGTCAATTATGCTTTGATTTTCATTTTGACAGGATTGGTTTTTTTCTTACCACAATTTGGACCCCCCCTTTGGAAATGCATTAATGAAGTGTAAAGTAAAGCTCTCTTCACTATGTAGTCAAACATTGTGTATGAACCTAGGATTCATTTGCTGAAAGTTGAGCATGATACTGACTGCATCACCCCAGACTTTATCATCCATGTAGATTGTAGTTGTTTGTGATATTGACGTCTTGGATCATGAAATTGATTCATATCCTGTGTATGTACATGTAACTAACTTATTCTCTTCTCATACCTGAGACAATCCTTTCAACCCCAAGTATCAGAATGGTATGCTCTTTTCTATTGTCTTAGAACAGTCTATTTCTGTCTAGGGCATTGAACTCTGATTTTGGATTTTAATTGGACCTACTTTGTTAAGAATCTCTCAGTCTTCTCATTAAGCTAACCAAATGTTTTGCACTATGTCTGCATCTGATTTTTGCAATAGCTCTGATTTTATTGCAGTTTTGTAAGTTTTACAGTATGTGCATCTAATTTAAAGTTTACTGCAGGAATATATTTCCCTCATCTTCACATTCAAATGTCTCCTTTAAGTGGTCAGGGTGAAATTTATTATCATACACCTGTCTGTCCACCTATGAGGCAGGTGCCACCATCGTGTTTCAATACTTCAATTCCACTTAGAATTTATAAAGCAAGAGAGCTGTGACATGGTGGGAGAGGAAGGTGTGGCATGATGGGAGAGGGATGAGTGGCGTGATAATGAATTTGTGAAAGGATGGGAGAGGGAGGTGTGGCATGATGGGAGAGGGATGAGTGGCGTGATAGAGAATTTGTGAAAGGATGGGAGAGGGAGGTGTGGCATGATGGGAGAGGGATGAGTGGCGTGATAGAGAATTTGT
>JACSZP010026947.1:0-11154 GCA_016161895.1 Pinna nobilis
GATCACAAGGGCTACCTTAATTTACATTGTTTAAATACTACAGGGAATTTTACATCATCGGTGTCCGACCAATTCTAGCAAACTGATTTTGAATGCTATGGAACGCACAAACACGTGGACAATTTTAAATGGTGTGTGTGTGTGTGTGTTTACAGGGAAAATCACGGGTCTGATTTCTGAGCAGATAAAACTTAAAATAACCAATAAAATGTCAGGAAAAATAACACGAGAAGGCGATGATACTTGGCAAACAATTATTAGTCTGTGATTAAAGAGATTATTTAGTATATAATATAGTTTATAATACAATGGTGTCGTCAAAATGTAAATAAAAGAAGATTTGCAGTCATAATCCACGTTGTGACCGTTATTATTCCCAAACTTCTCATGTTTATTAAGACTCGGATTTTCGAACATCCCTTGGTACTACTGTAATTTTATCTTAACCTGAAGTTACCCCCGGTTTTTAATGGAGTTTGTGTTATGATGTTTTTGTTTGATAGGTTATTATGTGGATTACTGTCTTTAAGTCTAGAATGATGAAGGTCTGAACGTGAAAAAAAAAACAACAAAACAAATCCAACGGGATGGAACCAGGTGTCAAGAAGGAGCCAGTGTCCCCTGTTCATATACCACACCCGTCGCAAATGTTCCATGGAATCCTTAGGAATTCGGTAAAGTGTCGATTTCGGTAGAAAACGTCATGCGCCTCTTGGTCTTACTAGCATGAGGTAGTCACTGTAAATTTTCATGCTCAGGAATATAATCTGACATTCTTGAATGGGGGAGCCCACATCGTTTAACGAGCTCATCGATCAACCATAAATTCTGCAGTGATGATTTCAATCACTTAACAATGTGGGGCCTCCGTGGCCGAGTGGTTAGCGTGTTCGAATCGGAGGGTCCAAGGTTCGAATCCACGTAGCGCCACTTCGCGGTTGGTCGTCCCTGTCTTTCGGATGAGACAGTAAAAACCGATGCCCCGTGTCAGAGTAGGTGTTGGCACGTCAAAGAACCCTCCCTGCTCTACGGCCATAAGTNNCCCTTCACCGGCACACGGTGACGTCTCCATATGAGTGAAATATTCTTCGCGGGGTGAGGCGCGGGGCGGGGTGTTTAACAACAATACAACAACAACTTAACAATGTATCCCTGTGTGAATTGTTCATTGGCGAGTCGTGTAGCTCTCCGAATACAAGTGGCATTTTGCATTCCTTTTGCATTGAGAAGGAGGTGAACTAAAATGGGAAAGGGTCTACCAAAGACTGCTTACAAAAATTGATATAACAGGTTTGTAGTTCCGGATATGGTACTTGCATGTAGGACATAAAAAAGCCTCACTGCTCAATTGACTCGACTGTATTGCATTATCATTGGTTCGGCATCAAAATTTAGGCTTAAGGCCAAGGTTTATATATTTTGTTATACTCTATAAATTCTCATACTGAACATAAATAATGCAGTAATTGTTTTATTACATTTCACTCTGACAGTCATTCCATAATTTTTACATAGACATTAAAATATTTCTTGATTATCTCGGTTACATTCATTTTTTTTCCAAAAACATACTTATCAACAATCTTATCTTGTACAGGTAAGAATAGATGAAAGTGATTGAATTCATTTTCTTGATTGGCCAAAAATTCTGGATGACGTAACAAAAACGCCAAGAAACAGTGTGATATGTTAATTTATCCGATATGCAGCGTAATGCAGTTAAAAAAGTAGAACATCTGGGTTGGGTACCACAAAACTTGAAAATTGACATGTCTGATAATCCAGTCTCTCAGCCAATCAGAAATCAGGATGAGCTAGATTTGAGAATCTTTTCTTTTTTATGGCGCCAAGCCATGACCGTCCCCGGACAAATGAAAAAGCAGAACAAGATTAAAACAAAATTGAATAAACATTATAAATTTACTTAAACTAGAAAGCACTTGAACATCGTATTCAAAACAAAATATTCGCTTTAATGTTTTCCTTGTCTTAAATTTAGCGCTACCTAATTAGATTTTAAAGGCTATGTTAGGGCTTATTTTATATCCCTATTTAAATTCTTATAACTTTGTATTTATGAACGGATATTTATGTTTCAAACATTCACTAGATGCGCATATGGTCTGTGGACGATTGAGTACTTGGTATCTGAAATTGTCATATTACGATAGGTCCTAAACATGTCCAGAATTTCTCTTATTATTAAATGCAAGGTCTGCATGATCAGTCGATAAGATTGTGTTACCTAGAGATAACCCTTTTGCGTTCAATAATTTAATGTCATCGCTGAAAATGCACAGGAGGAATCTTATGGTAAGACAGATTTATGGCTTTTTAAAAAGTTTCTGACAATTCTCAAAACAAAACAGTTCTGTCAACATCAGAATACCTGATCGTTACTTTACGTTAAAGATTGAGTGTCACATGGATTAAACGTACAATATTATAAAAAAGAAACCCACAAGATGCTCCGCATTTGATTATTTCGTTGTATTAATGCTTAACGTTCCAACTAAAACCTTTCATGTATGTAGACGTCACCTACGCCAATAAAGGGCTTTAAATTTAGCCTTTACATAACACATATGGCAGTGGAGTAATGAGGGTTGCACAACGTGTCGACACCTACTACATACTACACCTACTGTATATAACATCGGATCTCAGGTTTAAGTGTATCATCCGAAGGACAGGAAAAGCCTACCACACTATGTGAATTCGATTCCATGCTCTCGCGATTTGAAGGCGAACACACAAACCATTGAGCCACGGCTGCTCTCTACATCGCATTATAAAATAATTTACAATTTTCTGTAATCTACCTTCCGGAAACCTGGTCCCATCCTGTCAGGAATTTGCAATTGTTTTCCTCGTTGAGACTTATTGTTATTATTCCCGACTTTTCATATTTATAAGGAATTGTAAATTAATTGCAAAAAAGGTTTTTCTAGTAACCGCGCGCTGATCAGATTAAAAACAAAAATAGCACAAAAGGTTTCTTTAAAATGAGATCCTTACGTGCACTGTCTGCATTGTTTGTAAACATGCCGGGTTAAGGAGATATTGGTGTAGGCGAAGTTAGCCGTCAAATGTGATAGACAAAATGACTAAGCTGTAAGGAAATAGATGAATACTCAAAGCTTAACCAGGAGACCACCGAAATGATTAGCTAAAATGGTGAATAAACTACCTGAGTAATGACTACACGTTGAAATTCTTGAACTAAAGAAAGGACCTACACATAATGTTATGTAGTAAGTCATAGATAAGTTGATAGCGATAGACCATGAAAAAAGAATGGGACTGTTTAATGTACCACGTGATACCCCATGACGTTTGTGCGGGACTATTGTTTCTGTTAGTGGTGGAATAGCGCTGGAAGACGATATCCTGCGTAAACGTCATTTCAGCCGGAGGATTACGTTGAGTGACGTTGAAACGTTACGAGGTATCACGTGGTACATGAAAAAGTTCAATTGACAAACCAAAACTAGATGACAAAATCTTTTAATTCGATGGCCTAAAAACAGCAATTGTTTATGATTTTGCTAAAAATAAATAAACAATACAAAATTTCATTTTAAGAATACTCCATTAAAATATGACCAACGTCGAATTTAGGAATTTCAATAATGCGATTCATCATTTGTGGGTTGGCAAACTAAAATTGGCCATCCGATTGCCGTCGCGTCTCCTTATTAATCTGCTTGCATTAAGGCAATGGGTTCGGGCCCGCTCGGAGGCGACTGTTTCCTTTCTTGTTCTTCGGAATACATATTGAAAACGAGGTCTGATGAGTATGTGCAAGCATGAAATAGAACCCTTAGAACCAAAGGCAATATTTGGCATTCTGCATGGCGTCTCCATGTCAGTGAAAGACTATTGAGTTTGGGCGTTATACTGCAGTTATAGTAGGCCATTCATCGGGATTAAAGTAGAAAATATAAATTTCATCATTCTTGAAGATTTTTAATGAATTAAGAAAAAAATCACTAACCAATTACAATATTTGATATTCATACCAGGATCTATGTTTTCTATAATTATTTTGTCATGTATTTACTAATTGCAAAGTGTGTTACTGTTCCCTTTTGTAATTAAAATCAAAAAGCATCATCTGAGGCTAAACCGTACCTAAGTTGATGGTTTGATTATGACGTCATGTACCTACAGAAATAATTCGTTGAGCTTCGCTCTTGCATATCTCAGCGTTGGCAATCGTGGCCACTAAACAAGGCAAATATTCCATTCAATTGAGGCTATGTTGACCATTCCACAAAAACAAATGCAACAACTTTCCTCAAATTAGGGGGAAATGATAAAAACGGTCATATTTTATAACAACAGAAATAATCCAATTTCAGCTGATTGAGGATTTCTTTACATTTTGCAGATTATGCTATTGATTCTTTCGGGCGCATTTACTCAGTGCTCCGTCACAAATGTTGTTACCACTGGAGACTGTGTTTGCCTTCAGGGAGATGAGAGGCCTATTTACTCTTCTCCAAGCAGCCATGGCGATATTCTCAATTATTTTTTGATTGGAGAATGTCTACCCGCCGCAGTATCAGTGAATACTGATCCTTTGTGGGTTGCGGTCAAAATAAAAAAGCATATCATCCTTCATGACCTCGAAATTGTACGTAATGCTTTTTCTTTACTTTTCTAAAATATAATAATAATAATAATAATAATAATAATAATAATCATATGATAATAAAGCTGCTGAAATTTGGTGGACTAGAGAAAATAAAATTAAAAATTCTCTGAGACATATATATCTGTCAAATTAATCAAGGTTTTCTATTATACTCCATAAACCATTACTTCGTGCTCATCGCATCAGTCATCTCAAGAGTCATCATTATCAAACAGACGCTTGAAATGATGCAATTCATCAATAATTTGATATTATGATTTAGAATAACGTACAGAGCAGAAAAAAAAATTTAAAAGTAAATTTGTATCTTCGATTGGTCGTTGCTTGAATTGTTGTTAAATTCCTATTCCAGATTTTTTTACTTATATGGAGACATCACCGTGTGCCAAAGATAGGCGACATTTTGTTTCCCACTTTAACGTATTTTAACAGGGCGAACGTTTTTTTGGACGGTAAAAAGAAGAAAAATGGATACTTTGTATGGATACAAAAATGAAAGCAAACATCTAATATTGTAGCAGAATTTCGGAAAAGCAGGCATTCCCCTGACAAGCGGATAATTTTCATCCTTTTATAAAGCTAAAAGACTAAAGATAATCTTCAGAGCAGAAAAATAATGAAAAAGTCACTTTGTATTTTCAATTGGTCGTTGCTTGAATTGTTATTAAATTCCTACTCAAGAAATTTTAACTTATATGGAGACATCACCGTGTGCCGGAGATAGGCGACATTTTGTTTCCTATTTTAACGAATTTTGACAGGGCTAACATTTTCGCACGGTAAAAAGAAGAAAAATGAATCCTTTGTATGGATGTAAAAATTACATCAAACATCTAATATTGTAGCAGAATTTCGGAAAAGCACGGATTTCTCTGATCAGCGGATACTTTTCATCCTTTTATAAAGCATTTTACGGACTAAATGTATATCGAAGGATCGTCGAGGCTCAATGGTTAACGTATTCGCCTTTTGATCGTAAGGTCGTGAGTTCGTATTCGTGCCGCAACGTGGTTGGCATTCTCTGTCCTTCAGACACTTGACGCAGTAAAAACCGAGTTTCCATGCCAGAGTAGGTCTCAGTATATTAACGAATTTTTCACTACTCATGGTCATAAGATCCGAGCATATGCCAAATATTTTGCACATCAACAGCATGACGTCTTCCTATACTTCCGAGATTCTAACGTGCGTCGTTAAACAACATCACAACCAGCCATGTAGTCGTAATAGCAAAACTCTTTTGAACTATAGCTTCCCCAGAACATTACAGATCTCCATTTTAATTTTTACAAGCATTAAAAATGCAAGTATTATAAGATTTTGACCAATATGAGTTGGTAAAACTACACATGCTTCTCTTTGAACTTTTTTTTAGGAAACATTTATAAATTCCTCTCCTACAGTTCTCATTTATTCCTTTTCAGACTGGATATGTGCCAAAAGACCCGGATGTGTTCATTCAGAATTGTACCTCACGCGGTAATTTCTAAAAATGTTCAAGTATTAAAAGAGTTATTTAATGTTATCAATTTGAGATTATCTGAGAATATTTTAATTATAGACATTATAAAAATCAAATCAAATACAGTCTAACGCGTTTTAAGAGACAATCGAGCAGGGGTCAACAGGATCACATATGACAGGTGGTCTTTTAATTCGGGGGAATAATTTAGGAAAATGTCATTTTAGGAACCATTTAAAAAGGTAAAACAAGATAATTAGTCCTTTTATTGAGTAGGTCGTTATTGCAGGTTATACTGTTGCCGACATTTATTCGGTACAAAATGTAACTCGCTGCATTTTCATCACAAAACACATGCATAAGGAAATAAAATTACTTCAAGATGTCAAGAATTAAAGTGAAAATTTGTTTCATTGAAATAAGTGAAGTCATATGAAACTTTTCTAAATACATTAAAAAAACCAGTCTTTTTTTTAAACCAATAATAATCAGATGATAACATGAGACGCGTAATTATTTAACAATGACATAAACGAATCTGGGAATTATAGGAGAAACACGGACCTCTGGCAGATAAGACCAGGTGTCACACAGGATTTAATACTCCTCTGTTGACCGACCACCTGCCGTACTCCTCTGGTCAAACTCAAATAAAATCAGCGCATACTGAATATCTGACGCTAAACGTCCACAGTCAAACTGAAATAAGATAAGAGAGGGATGAATCTCTCTCCCATCCCAGTCAGTAAGGTCCATTGAACACCCCTCATAAACCATGTAATACAGTGTTTTATTGTAAATATATCAAAATATGAGTAAAATCAAATTCATACGCCATGCGCTATTTCTTTGAAATCAAAATAATTCAGGCCCTTCAAAATCAAGCCAGAAGTTGTTTTGTACAGAACGTATGGAATATATCATCGGGTGACATTAGCTCCGTTGTCCAAGATTTCTCTTGAAAATCACTTTTTTCTCACATGTCCTTGACCTTTCACAGAGCTTAAAGTTTTATCGTACTGGGCATGCTTATATAATAGGCTGTAACTTTTACCCCGGTACCTGTTCTCATTCCGTACGAGATTCTTTCTTCTAAGATCGTTGTAATTCCCGATTTGTCGTATTTAACAGGGCTAGAAATCTGGAATGTGTCTCCCTAATTCTTCATCTTCATTTTGAATATTTCTAATCAACATTTTCATTCATTTGTATTTTGGACCAGACATGGCGAGGCCTATTTGTGCAGATTCTAAATGTATACACGGCACCTGCCAAAGCCTCAGTACTGGCGGAAGTGTTTGCTACTGCGACAAAGGAAAAACGGGGCCCAACTGCGATCAAGGTAAAATTTTCAACAAATAAATGTTTTCCTGTTGAAAACTGAATTTGAAATGTGATTTTTGAATATGTATTGAATATAACCTTATTTCAATTACTACATAGAGCTAGGCCCTATAAACTTTAGAACATTAAAACTTTAGAAGTGTTTGAATAAAAAATGTTGGTGCTGGTTACATGATAAACGCAATTCATCAGAGCAATGAGAATACTTGGGCAAATGCCATCGGTCCAGACGAGATACTTGTAACATTGACATGGAGCATTTGATCAAACAGGACCTATTCTAAACCGATAATAAAAATGTCAAGATGGAAATCAATTTGGATCGCCTGCACAAGCTTATTCTTTTGCAAAGTCTTCTAGAGAATAGAAAACTAACTAACAATTTAAATTTTGTTTTATTTAATCTACAGGTATATTTGGCTTTCTTGATTTTTGTGTTCGGAAGTCTCATAGAACTTAATGCCCAACATACTCAGAGTACTGTTGCATTAGCTATACTAATTTTGTTGGTTCTTGTATGCATTACCATAGAATCCCCTGACTCAGCATTGTGCATACAGTGAATCCGTACTTATTGACTCCCCATATTATCTGGTATGTCTGGATATTTTTAGTTGTTGCTATTTTTATTTGCATATGAATGTTATCACTTTTAATTTTGAAGACTTCTTTTCACCATCAGCTTCATATCAATAACGAATGTTGTTAATTTTCTCTTGTTATGTATCCACATTTTCAAGAACCTACTGTCACTGTACATTTCTATTACATGTACTGTAGATTTTCAAGTATAGACGAGATTTAATTTCCGCACAATTTCGCGAGTGGACGCCCTCGCGGATTTAAAATCCTTAAATTGCCTTCATCTGGCAGTTTTGTTCTCGATGGAATCATTAAACGCGAATGGTAAATCTAGGTAATGAATGAATCAGCTAAGAGTATGAAATAAGACCAAGAAGTTTTGTTTTGGCGTGAAGGAAACCGTGTCCAGAAAGTGAAATTTAATTTTCTTGACGTCGAGAACTCGCGATTGAAGTTCTAGTGATTTATAGAAAACGGCAAATTCACGGAACTCGTGAAAAATACAGAATCTACAGTTACCACCAATTTGAATTTAGTAAATAAACAAAATATAACAAAACGGATCATTCGATAATCCTAGTTAAACGCTGACTATTAGACCGCCAAAGACGATTATGGTGTGAACCATCTGGTGGCTTCCAGAATCAAGCTTTTTAAGTCAATAAAAGGTAAAGGCAACGAACAGTGATCGATCTCATAATGCCTACAAAAATTGTAAAATAAGGAGTTGGGCAAACACGGACCCCTGGATACACCAAAAGGTGGGTGCTTAGGAGGAGTAAACATCCCCTGTTGACCGGTCACACCCGCCGTGAGCCCTATGTCTTGATCAGGTAAACGGAGCAATCCGTAGTCAAAATCAGTGTGTAAAGAACGGTCTAACAACCGATATGAAAAATGTCAGACAGCATTCGACTCAATGAAACCAGAATGATATAAAAGACTCAAGAATTGAAACAAATATGAATACCAGAGCTGGTTTTGTCATTGGATTTGACAGTAACTCAAATTTAAATTGAAGTCAGAGAAATTTAATATATGAACGTTTGCCTACTTAGGTAGGTAAAATAAATATTTACTTGGTTTTCAACAAGCTGTATTTGATATAATAAAAGAGTGAAATGGGTCAAAATGATGGGTGAGTACTTATATATGGTTGGTACTGTATATATATATTCGATATTGTGTTTGGTTTCATTGCAGAATTGACTTGTGGTTCATCGATGTTGGATGCTGGCGGCTATTGCTATGGGGCGAACAATTGTGTGTAAATCTATTCATTCCGTTGCCAATACTCATATATATATATACTATGGACCCGTAGTAGGTTTGTAAAATTTGTTGGGGTGAGGTTGCAGGCCGAAACCCTACGAATTCTACAAAGCTGCTATAGGTCATAAGTACATCAGAAGCAATCTTATAACGAATTTATCACACCGACAACCTTTATTATTGATATTGAGCCGAAAACAAATAACGAACACAATATATATTTTGAATCGACCCCCTTTTTCCTCAGTTCAGAGCCACAGACACTCGTGTCGTACAAGCCCCCGTTACTAATAACACCGTTATACTAAAAGGTATCTTACTAATTTTTCAAGCAGAATTAGGGTCACCCCTTTAAGTAATGGAAAAATTAGTTATGTAACTTTTAGGTTTTTTTATTTGTTTTATTGCAGTTTAACGTCCCACTCAAGAATATTTCACTCTTATGGAGACTGGATCCGCGTATGATTTACCACTAAGAAATACAGAATATACCAGTGTAATTGGTTGAATGTTAAGAGCAATGCAGCCTTTTTCACAAAAATGCATGCGCGGATCCAGGAACTCAAGAATATTTCACTCATATTGAGACGTCATCGTGTGCTAGTGAAGGGCGATGCTCGGCAAGTTTGGCCGTAGAGCAGGGAGGGTTCTTTAACTTGCCAACACGTACTGTGGCACGGGACCTCGGGTTTTACTGTCTCATACGAAAGACAGGGGCGGCCAACCGCGGAGTGGCGCTGCGCGGATTCGAACCTCGGACCCTTCGATTCGAAGTCGAACACGCTAACCACTCGGCATCGGAGGGCCCGGTACCAGTATAGAGGTGTTAGTAGCAACAGAGGCTTGTACGACACGATTGCCTGTGTTCAGAACATTGCAAATGTAGCGATTGCGGTTCGGGGACTGAATGAAGTGTATTCCTGAAATCTATTCATACCATCTTTAGGAGATTGCATGGTCTTTCTTTCATATTCAAATAAAAACAGCTACAAACTTTCCACTGTCCCTTTTCAAATTTCTCCGGCGACCGATGCGTTTTCGAAACGGCTCGCCATTTTTAATTTCTGACTGCATACACAGTTGACATTCAACTTCGCTTCGATCATCGGGAAAGGTATAAAAATACCAATTTCTTCAAAACCGAAAACACGAAGACGCAGATTTTGATCACTTATCACCAAGGGTATGCTTTATTTTCATTCAGATATTGCGTATGGTATATATATATATATCAAACAAATTTTTGTGACTTATTTCGGGCTAACAGTAAGCCCTTCACGTGACGTCATATTGCAACATGATTGTCTGAGTCAAAATTAGCGTGTGAAGAACAGCGTACATTGGTATGAATCACGTCAGCCAGTATACCTCCAATTAAAGGTTGTGTTGCCAAACAAGATGTCACAGTTGGAACCCCTGTTACATCAAATTATCTATCGTCTATTTTCAGTGACAAAGTGCGCGGTTAATGTTTGCCCTAGTAATAGGAACTGCTTATTATTTGGTGAGACGTTCTGCATTACACAGCCATTGGACGGCGGTGATTTCTCCTGGGATAAGGAGTCAAACATTACTGGTTGCCCAGTTGGACTTTTGAAAAATTATAAAGGAGATTGCACGTCTGGTGAATACAGATTTTAACATTTAAATCTTTAAAATTATAAATTTTTTAATTTGATTATAATCTTTAATTTGAGATTTTAAAACCTCAAAAAGCTAATTAGAACAGAATGACCATATTCGTGAAATTATAAATAAATTCATTCATTGGATCAGAATGTAAATACATGTATGCCGTTCTATAGATCAAATATAAAAGAAATTAATGTAAATT
>JACSZP010026956.1:0-27595 GCA_016161895.1 Pinna nobilis
AGGGTAAATACACATTTGGTGTTACTGTTTAGGGTAAATACACATTTGGTGTTACTCTTCGTATTCTCTACAGTCCTTTGATTGATTAAAGCCATTTTGAAAAAAAAACCATATTACACGACATCAAAATGATCTCATAATACCATGGATGCAGCATGATTTTCCTTTATTTCCTGGGGGCCTCCGTGGCCGAGTGGTAAGTGTGTTCTACTCCGTGCCGAGGGGTCCGGGTTCGATTCCCGCAGCGCCCTTCCGCGGTTGGCCGTCCCTGTCTTTCGGATGAGACAGTAAAAACCGAGGTACCGTGTCACATTAGGTATTGGCACGTTAAAGAACCCTCCCTGCTCTACGGCCAGCAGTGCCGAGCACAGGTAAAATGTGTCGCCCTTCACCGGCACACGGTGACGTCACCATATGAGTGAAATATTCTTGAGTGGGGCGTTTAACAACAACGCAGCAACAACAATTTCCTTTATTTCCTCATAATAAAAACTATAGACAAGGAGGATTAAAATTACATATCCTTAGCCATGTTACGCAAAGTATAAAAAGAAAACTAGTTATGATAAGAAACGGTCACATAATTTATGGATCACCGTGTATTTTGTACTTCTTGAATTTAACTCTTGAAAGACATTTCAATCTGGTCAAAAGGACTAGGAAAATTACTGTTGCAGTCACGGTCCTGATTGGTTTAAGTGATTGAAAAAGGTAAGGCTTATTCACAGCCCGAACCCGTAGGATTGTTCATTATCCCGAATCTTATCTACCGTCACATTTCAGGTAGCCTCTCTTTCAGCTTATCACTTCAAATGCTAGTTGATGAAACTTTAATGCATTCATGTACATCTTTCTATCTATCACCCAATCAGGCTTGCTCTGAATAGAACCTACAAAACTGAAGACTTTATCTGTATCAAGGACGACGATGATGATCTTATTTTGTCAGAAGAGGCCATGTTTGTTGAGCCCGGGGGCCAATTATCTGGGCATCCGTTTCCTGGACTAGAAGCAAACTTCGACGCACAGTTCTTACTTAGCGTGAGTTGTTAAGCTTATACTCCCTTTTCACGTTTGCCCCTGATTTGTATCAACTAATAAGTTACCAAGACATTTTCTCCTTTCAAAAGAGACATATTTTCACACTTTCGGACCAATTTTAATATTTGACAAGTTGAATATCATAGCTGAAAATACTAAAGGGACAATAAAGTCCCAATACTCCGAAAGAAGACAAAACCATGGCCCAAACTAAGATATTAACACAAACAGCAATCGATACAACAAGACGTGTAAAACGTACCAAAATAGAGTAACATGAACCAACCAAAATGAGTTCAGGTGTTTCGGAAGTGTAAGCAGCTCTTGTTCCGCACGCGATACATGTCGTGTCATAACGGGAATAAGTCACAATCGGTGATGGTCTTAAATGAGGCAAAAGGACGAGATTACGTATGTGACGAAGGGAACATTTGCCTCGTCGTCTGTTTTACATATATACCATATCGATCAACCAGGTCATAATGGCGACCATAAAACGTTCGAATTGATGACTTTAATTTTACCATTGAAATAAACTGAAAAACTTTTGAAATAAAAAAAATAAAAAATCCGTTTCTTTCAGGACAAGTGGATATCAAGCTGGAATATGAGACCTAACAGCACCGGCATTATAGCACTTGAGTTACCCTCACAACAATTTATAAAAGAGCCCTATACTGTGGCAAAGAATCCGCTTCAGGTATTGTTCATCTCAGATTCAGTTGAAATGATTGAGACAGAAAAAATTTTATTCTCTGATAATTCAATTTATGATGTAGCCTGTTCTTTGATTGGCCAATACTGGTTAAGCAGCATTCTTTATATTGTATATTATACTGTTATATTTTGACAACCTGGCTAGAACTACTTTTTACAGAAAAACATGCATATTTAGAAACTATAGTGCGTGTACTTAGTTTTCAATGAGTTTCACTCAAAACTAAATATTCCTACAATGTAAGGAGATGATCCAACTGGTCCGCGTATTTGACGTCAGCTGTTTAAGTCTTCAACTGGGTATGTTTGCCATGAACATAAACAGGCACGTCGCCATGAGTCTTAACATTGATTTTAGAGTCATATCCCTTTTAAGTACATGCATAAAATATTTGTCGTAGCTTTTAAATAAAATGCTGATGCTATTGATTTCCTCTTTCTAGTAATTAATTTTAGTGTGTCATGTGATATTCCAGCCAATTGAGATTCTCACATAAAGCTATTTCCTTCTGGTTATATTTGGTAGTTTTTATCTTTCTCAATATAACAAGGTCATCATAGCGTACCAAGTTACCGATTCCTTTCCCGTATCTCGGGAAACAAATCGAAACCTGTGGCTCGCGAAGATGTATCAAGGCATGCAGGCATTTCATCTAGATCTATCAGGAATATGCATGTTCATTCAGGTTTCGAGGTATTTGAGGCACCATAAAAAGATTCGAGTCATGTAGAACCCTGGGTACGACTGGAAGTCTACTATCACTCTATTTACTTGCCCCTATTGACCATCAATCTATCTGTCTCGAACTTAGCTGCTTGTACATTTCATGCTCTGCCAGAGTCAGTCAGGGAAATATAGTTGTTTGTGTCAAAGGCCTTGTTGACTTTCATAAAAACGACATTTATCGGGGGCCGCAGTAGCCAAGTGGTTATAGCGTGTTAGAATCGAAGGGTCCGGGGTTCGAATCCGCGCAGCGCCACGCTGCGGTTGTCATAGTGGGTGTTGGCACGTTAAAGAACCCTCCCTGCTCTATGGCCATATATGCCGAGCATAGGCAAAATGTATCGCCCTTCACCGGCACACGGTGACATTCTCCATATGAGTGAAATATTCTTGAATTCTTTAAACTACAATACAAACAATCATTTGTAGAACCCTGGTTATAACTTTGATTTATGGCAATCTTTAAATCTTGATCATCACCCTATGTACGTGCCCCTATCGATCATCAATTTATCCGTCTAGATTTTAGCTGCTTGTACATTTCATACTCTGCGAGAGTCAGCCAGGGAGATATAGTTATGACTTTCATAATGACGAAATCTATCCGTTGGATCTTATAGTGGTTGATTCCTTAATATTTTACTTCGCATAATTTTACATCAGGGGCCATTTTCACAAAAAAACAATGAACGATCAAAATCACTCGTAATCGTAAGTGTGCTATTTTTCCATTTCTCATATTTTGGACATTTTACTATGAAATTGTCAATTGTGATGAAATGTAATTATAATAAATGGTATAACTCAGAATTTTACTATATTTATTGAATTAAAATTATAATTTGTTGAAAAAAATCAATTTTAAAATTGCATGCACTTTTGACTAACGAGTGATTTTGATCGTAAGTTTTTTTGTGAAAAAGGCCGCATGCAGATATGTTAGTGATATCAAATAAGCGCATGCGCAGGTCTCAGTATGACTGTGCTAGGAACCTGTACAGGAAGAAATCCTGACCAATCCCCGAACTGGGGCCTCTGTCCATGCTATATCGTCACAAAGACAGGGCATTACACATATTGAAGATTAGAGTCGAACTCTTGGCCGTCAGGTCTTGAGACATGCTTCGGTTATTTCCAAATTGTCTTTGACAGCGACATCTAGTGAGCGTATGCGATATGTAAACCCGTATATGACATGTTCCTCACATATATTCAATGTTCCAATACAGTACATACTCATAAATATTGTACATTTCAATTCAGTTTGTTGTCGAGATCGTTTCCGAGGACCAGTCCCCAGTGTTTGTGTCTGCCAAGAATCAACAGTACTTCCTATACAACCGTGTATCTTTCAATACAACTTTTACAGCGATGTCACCAGTCCCATCACGGTAAGATCATTTCTTGAACAGTTGTAAATGATATTTGGAACCATTAATAACTTGGTAATTGTTCAAATTTCCTACTAAAATCCTGTCTTCAATCCATTAGTGTCTTTTTGACGTGTTTTGTATAATTTTAGAACCAGTCTTTACTTCGCAGTAGGTAGCTTGACTCTTAATAGGAAGTCAAGGGTTCGGGTCTCACGGGACCCTGACTGGGGGTTTGTTGTCCAATTTACCCCATAATGTCCGTATGTAGTTTACAGCTAAGTAATATTTGTTTTGTTGGTGACAAATCTTTTCTGAAAATAAAATATCGAAAATGTGTTGACGTTCAATTTAACCTTTTTGTTTTATCCTCGTTAAGGTGTTTGAATATAAGATTTTCCAACAAATTTCCGGCATTCCTATGGGTACCACTTGTGTACCGCAATGAACCATTTGGATTACCTTCATTCACAGAACATTTTATGATTTTATGTTAATAAAAAAATTCCTCTTCCGCGGATGTCCATAGAATATCATTCTTTGCAAATTTGATGGTAACGACATTTCAGAAACTAGTACGTGTTCCTCGTACTTGGATATCATGACACCATAAAAAAACACCTGAATCCACCGTTCTATGACAAATTTGACAATGTAAGTCTGATATTATTATGCTCACAAACTTCCCATCTATGGAAAGCAACATCCCATCATCTCCGGTCGTGTGTGTATGACATGTTATACAATTTTTCCTTTGTTCTACTTTCAGCACTATATCTAGAATTTACATATCTCTGGATGGTAACCCACATCCTACTACCTCTAATTTAACACATTCCTCCTCAAATGCTAGTGTAACAGTTGTCTGGACCCCAAAAGACGATATAAACCATGTCATGTGTGTAACGGCGGAGGATGATAAGGGGTAAGCTATTATAAATAAAGAGAGAAATTTTCTCTAAACGTAAGTTGGTGTAGATGACTTTTTTTTTTACTGAAGTGTGTTAAAGTTTATACATGTATACCGTCTATGTGGCGTAGTGGTTTGTAAAATTTCTTAGATTCTAGGTCGGCACAAATCTGAGCTGGGGCCGCCGTGCTCTAGTGATTATTGCGTTCATTTTCTGGTCGAGAGGTCCGGAGTTTGAATACGAACCACTCTTTGGTTGGTTGCCCTTGTCAGTAGGTGTCGGCACGTTAAACAACCTTCCTTGCTCTACGTCAATATGGGACGCACATACACAAATTGAATAAAAAAATTGATTAAACAACAATACAATTCACGCCTGAGCCATAAACTTAAGCAGCTAAGCGCCCGGCATAAGCAGTGAAATGAAGGATGTTTGGATGGCATGCTTTGGCATCGAAGCACCGCGAGTCAAAGACCCTTGATTGCTTAATGGTCGAAAGTGTTCAGCAGCAACCATAATTGTTACCCATTCTATGCCATTTAGTATCTATTCAAAAATGGTGGAGATTTTCTGGAACGCGGCGTTAATTAACAAAATATCAAATAACAAAAACTGAAGTAGTTGCTTTTTAACAGAACAGTGACAATGTATTCTCAAAATAATACGACTCTCACCTCTGGGTCGTGTCCCCGAGGCCTCTTACTAAATATGTATGTGAGAAAGTTAATCTGTATATGCTACTTGCGGAAGGCATGGTATTTTCTCGTGTGCATATGTTCCCGGCGAATTTTTCTTCCATTAAGCAACACGGCACGACTGAAATATAGACTCGAGCATGAAAATGAACACTGGTCTGATTTAGTACTCAATTATGTCAACACATATGCACCTTGCAAATGAATAGTTTCAGTTATGTAAGCCTAAAAAGAATAGCCTTTTGCATTTTATCTGAAAACAGGTATTCTTCTTGATCTCACAAATAAAGAGGTACCTGCATAACTTTTTTAGGTTATCAAACCGATCATCGCACTGAAGGAAATTCTCTAGCCTCGGTACGTATGTTGTACTCTCTCTCTCTCTCTCTCTCTCTCTCTCTCTCTCTCTCTCTCTCTCTCTCTCTCCTATAATATCAAATTGACGTCAAAGAATGTTCACAATTATTCAATACTTGCAAAAAAAAATAATGATAAGGCGAAAATATTATCTAAATCCCATATTATCATTGAACATACTTTTAACAATCTTTAGTTTCTTTTTCTTTCTATTTTTATGTAATAACTACACTTAGCCATGACTTTTATTTTTCTTAGGAAAACCACGATTTAATTTTCTCTCGACATTTTTCTTGAGTGGAGAGTTGCAATTGTTAACTCAAAGAACAGGAACAAAACCACAAACTTATTGCAATAAAACTGTAATTCATATAGATACTAAAACGAGACAGCAACAAAGACATTGAACAGACTCGAAAAAGGACCCACTTGCGGTCAGGCAATCCAAAATATAATACGCCCAACTGCAGAGTGGTCACCACTCCGAGAGAGAGTAACCGCCTCCAAACCAAGCGGTCGTGGGTTCGAGTCTTGGAGAGGGCGACTGGCAACCAAGTTCTTCTGATGAGAGAGTAACGTGTCACTATGATGTATTTTATTGCCTCTCTTGAAAATGGCAAATAGATCTAAATAACTTATCTTGTCTTTTTTATTTTTCTTGATTTTTTCCTTTATTTAACTGAGGGATTTATCTTGCTCTCACTGCGGTACTAGCTAGTACAAAGTGATCTCATTGTTGTTGTTGTTGCGTTGTTGTTTAACGTCCCACTCAAGAATATTTCACTCATATGGAGACGTCACCGTGTGCCAGTGAAGGGCGACAAATTTTGCCTGTGCTCGGCACTGCTGGCGGTAGAGCNNCGAACACGCTAACCACTCGGCCACGGAGGCCCCAAGTGATCTCAAAAATGAAATTCCTTGGACCCCAAATTCCTCGAGTTCTACCACTGATCAGTTCCTCGGTCGCGTGAAATAGATTTTTCCGTGTGATCAATGACAATGACACGGGTTGACAGATCTTCCATGCGTGTAATATATTTGCCTAGCTTCATTCATGAAATATTTTGGAATTTGTTCAGACGATGAAGAGGTGTAGGTCAAAGGTCAGGGATGAATGGGTTATTATTTGGACAACGCCACCACGAATCAACTTCCGTAATAACGGTACTTTACCTGGTATGACGAATACATTTTCAAAGCTGTATTTTGAATAAATCGATGTTCAATTTGTTTCCTTTTAGATTTTTACCATATAACCAATGTCTTTTGTCATATGCGTTATCTGTTTCAAACGTCAACGACAGGAAATTTAATATAATGGGGTAAGTTGGCGGAAAATAATGCAGTAAACTTGAAGAAGTATCGAAGGAAACTCAAAATTCAAAGTCCTTAAGTATGACGAGTCCAGAATAATGACTGTCTCAACGTGGAAAACAAATGCAAATCCGTAACGGGATGGGACCAGGTGTCCGAAAGGAGTCAGCGACCCCCGTTGGGATGCCAAACCCGTCGCAAAGCAAGTGTCTTCGAGTTTCTTATCATTTGTTTTTCCAAAATCCATTCAGTTTCTAAAATTTAGAAACGTTAACTTTCGAGGAAGCTATCAGGGGCGGATCCAGATTACAGGATTCAGTTTGGGTGATTTGAGATTTGAGGTCCAAATTAAAAGGGGTGCAGATACCATTCCGTAGGAAGTTCTTAGAAGGAATCGATTACAGGGAAGGTTTTCTAACTTCTTTTGAAATTTTCTTTCATCAAAATATTTCTTCCAATCAAGATATAATGATTATAATAATATGAATTAAAAATAAGTAGTAATATTTTTTCACAATTTCACCACAAACCTTAACCCCAGAGATCAAATCCCAATTCAATACGCCCCTTTCAGTTATCGTATATATATAAAATTGGCACGCGCCTGATATCTATAAACTGCAGGTGAAAAAAAGGAACTTTAAAAAACAAATGTTTATTTGTCCCGGATCTGTGAGTTTAAAAATTAAAACCACTTCTATGACAAATCATCGGTTAACTGTACTTCTTGCTTCATTCAAATTTCCTCAAATTTGCAAATCATCGGCGAAAAAAGAAACTACAGAGACTTAGCGTGAATATCAATAACCATGATTAACACGTGACTATACAAGATACGGGAGAAAATTGGTGACCCGCCCATGAAAATCATATCGCGGGTAGAATCTCCGTGGCTACCACAAGGGATTAGTGTTAATACAAGCCGAAGTGTTGCACAAAGATATCTATATACCCGATGATAATCCCCCTGAATTACGAACGATCAGTTACGGACACCCAGCAAAACTTACTATCTACAAATATACCAATCGGACATATATAGAAAACATATACATGAGTCATTCCGAGGTATAAAATGCTAAAGAATGCAACAATTGTAGATCTGAGTTATGACAAATAAGTTTGTCGTAAATTGAGAGATCGGATCCCTAGATATCACAACCAGTGATGTATTTGTTTTGATGAAATGTTAGTCACTTTTCGTGAGAATTTGTTTTTATTAGGTGTCGTAGTCAAATCATAAAAAGACAACAAACAAACATAAAAAGAAGAATTTTGAATGTACATAAAAATGTATGAATGAAGAAAAGTAAAATAAAAATGATGGTTAAAATGCATATTTGTTGGCTGTTGGGCAAGCGAGAGTAAAGTTCATTGACTTTTTGAGAGGCAAATATAAACGTTGGTACCTTCCGGATACCTGGTCCCACTATTCCGGACTATATTGAGGCCGTTTCCGTTTTTAGTCTCAGCTTGTATCATACAGGGCTTTACGCCATAAAATAAAGCATTTCCTCTAGTCTGAGAATTTACCCAACTCCAACTTATACTAAATTCTGATTGGCTGAGAAGCTAGTGCTGAGACTAAAATTTTCATACTTAAGTAAATTGTTAAATTTCATGATACCGAGACAATGATCCAAATTTGAAGCAATTGCACGTTTCGGGATTCATTATAGTGCCGAACATGCTAGGAACAGGCAGTAGTTTTTGCTTTAATTGAAACGTGCTTTGCAAAGGAATGGTTGCTATGGTAACCTATGCTATCGACTCTAGTTTTCCACGGACCGGACTCAGACCCAATGCCTTCCGCACACAGGACCAATGTCTTGTAAAGATATCTATAGGGCTTTGGTATAAAATGCAGGCTATAACTTTGAATTTGAATTGAAAATGATTATATTAAAATGATAACATAAACCTCCTAGAGAAGGCGAAATCCCAAGGTAACAAGAAATAAATTTCAAAAAAACGCAGCAAAGCTTCTAAATGTTATTTGCTGTCTAGATGTCGATCGTGTTAAGCATCCTTCATTTTTAAAACAGGGAAACCTTTATACATCTATTCATTTTTTACAATTCAAAGTCGTTCAAATTCGTCATAAAATGGGAAAGTACCATTTGACCATGTTGTTCACTAGAAATATTTTTTGAAATTCATAATAGAAAATTTCCGATATATTGACGATGACAGTAGGCTTAAGAGCCCTAAAGAGCTGTCAGTGTTACACTTCATTGATACAGTTTTATCTTCCTTTATTATTGTTTTGTCCATCCTTGTTTAACCAGCCGGCTTTTCTCAAATTAATTTTCAGCGTTCCTCTGCTTTTCGGGTGTAATGTGTTTTGTATCTGTTTAATGATTATATGTCATCGAAGCCGTGGAAAACTTTTACATATACTCCTCTTAAAAAACAAACATAATTATTTGTCATTTTATACACAAGGATCAATATTGCTCAAGAATATTTATTGACTACAATTGTTCATCTGTGTGAATTGTTCTCGCTGTTGTCTATTTGAATCCTTCACATGTTCTTAAACAAAATAACAAGTGCATTCTGAGATAAAAGAAAAGTTCGCAAATACTATAGTGACGTCATTGTCGCAAACAAACAATTATCATGTTTTTCAAATACTTTCCGTTATTATAAAATGTGTTCCTTTATTTTTGTCATAGTCGTCATTACTCCTATCTTTTAGGCAGGTTTCTTTTTGGTATTGATGTGGAGTTATTCACCTTAGGACTTGGCACTCCAAGTGGTTGTTAGTATTGCCAAAGTTAAATCAGGGGTATATAACTCCAACGACTATCTACCATACCTTAGATAAAGAATTCTAAGTCAGATCCATGTCAAAGTTTTAATTTTTGTTCACTTCAGTCTTTATTTAAAGAAAGATTTAGTAGTGTACCGAGTCCTGATATGATTGTTTAAAACAAAACAAAAATTAAGAGAAAATACTATTTTTATCTTTAAGAAATGCCGAGATAAATCTTGTCTAGTTCACAATGACCTCACTGTCTTCTAAACATTGCACCATACCGTCCTTTCTGTTAGACAATGTGTTGCTAATAATATTTTCAACTTAACTTGCTCATGACCAGTGACTACTAGGCTAGTGGTCTCTCATCGAGTTAACTTGTAACAATGTCTTTCCTCCACCAAAACAACTGGCCGCCATCGTACATTTGAGATATTGTCGAATATTGCTTAAACCCCAAAACAAACAAATAAAGTAGACTCCACTTATTTTGAACCATAATATATTGAAATCCCGTTTAATTTTAAATGATTTTAAAATCCTGGCTAAATTGCAATTTTAACCCAGTTGTGTTAAAAATCCTGGGTATTTGAAAGAAAAAAAATTACCTTTCAATTCATTCAGGTTTGACTGTAACAAACAAATTGATATCTTAGATAAGGATTTTTTAAACCGCCTCTATGATTAAAATAATCGTCAAATACTCGATCTGTGCCTTTTATTTTAATAAATGGACAAGAGACGATTGTACGTGCTGTTGTTTTCTTCAGTTGTATAAACTCAAGATCCGCCTCACAATACAAAATGTACTTTAAGTCTCGGTGTGACATTTCAACTATTTGCGTCAGTCACTTTGATGGGTGGTTTAAAACTTTCCCATTATCTAAAAGACAAATTTTGTCAAATGAAAACGAAAGTGTTGGTGAATTAATGTCATTTTTGAGAGCCATCGCTCCCCATGGGTCGAACAAACATCAACACTAAAATAAGATCCACAAAAGCGCTGAGAATATGACCAGCCGCTTAGAAATGACCAGCGGTAACTATTGTTTGTCCACTTTTATTGACAATTGACCAAAGAAGACTACAGATCGAACTCACATCTTTTCTTAATTGAAGTATCTTTTAACTAGTTTGTGCTAATGCTTAAAGAAATAGAACTTCCTTTTCAAACGGTGGACTATTGACACAGAGGGTTTGTGTGTTTTGCGGTTCGTTTGTGACACCTTGATGATTCTATGGTCGAATGTATTGAACTGTTTATATAATATATGGGAATTATTCTTCAATGACGAGCTTTTATCGTGTTTTATTTGTTATCTATGCAGGTTTTATGGCC
Source organism: Pinna nobilis (assembly GCA_016161895.1). NCBI lineage: Eukaryota > Metazoa > Mollusca > Bivalvia > Pterioida > Pinnidae > Pinna > Pinna nobilis. Next base: position 11,230 of record JACSZP010026956.1, read on the forward strand.
GGGGATTAAAACCCATATAAATTCATTTTCAACACGGATGATTCACCTTATATCTATTAAGATTTTAGTTTTATTCATTTGCTTGCTTTAATAACTCCTTAATGTTACTCCAAATATTTATGCGATAACTTACTTTATTTAGTCTACAAAAGGCTAAATTCAAATACTAGAATATCTATCTGTTTTCAATGCCTCCGTGCACAATTTGTCTGAACAGAACTGTCTATGGTCATTAGAGTATTTTTGTCGACGCTGTGGATTTTCAAACAGATGTATTAACTTGTCTTTTTACTACCTGGTGAAAAAGGTTGTTGTTGCGTTGTTGTTTCACGTCCCATTCAAGAATATTTCACTCATATGAGACGTCACCAAGTGCCGGTGAAGGGCAACAAATTTTGTATGTGCTCGGCACTGCTGGCCGTAGAGCAGGGAGGGTTCTTTGACGTGCCAACACCTACTGTGACACGGGACTTCGGTTTTTACTGTCTCATCCGCGGAATGGCGCTGCGGGAATCGAACCCCGGACCCTTCGATTCGAAGTAGAACACACTAACCGCTCGGCCAAGGAGGCTCCGGTGAAAAAGGTAAAGGAAATGAACATCGATCTGTCTCATAACTCCAATGAGGAAAACAAAGTACAGTGTTGGGCAAACACGGATCCTGGATATACCGGAGGTGGGATCAGGTGCCTAGGAGGAGTAAGGATTCCCTGTCAATAAACTCACTTTTGTGTTTCAAGTTTTTTGCTGAGAAGAAACAAAAAAGCATACCACAGGATTAAAATTGCTTTAAAATTTGATAATGATCCATTTTAATATGCAATAAACAGTAAGAAGTACATTTAAAAAACTAGTTTTATAGTTAATCATGTAAGATGCAATTATTTACATTGTAAATCATTATCAAATTCAAAGGTATTTCTTGTAGCACGTGTTATATAATAACTTATAATTGAGAATACCAATTTCCATATGACTACCACCCCATCCGTCCCTTGAATCCGCCAATTTGAATCTAAAGTGTTCGTGCATCAACTTGTAACAGCTCGGATAACGTCAATCTTCAGAGCGATAACTACATTATAGGACAAATCTTAATGTGGTTACACGGCCAAAATAAACGACAGCTTAATATGGAAACGAGATAAAAAGACACAGAGCCCTTGTATTTTTGGTGATTATCTCCCTTGGCCATCAACCTCAGTTTAAATTAGTCAAATTATAATCAGCGCGACTTTCTCGAGGCGTTGCACGTGAAATGACAAAATGAGCTTCGCTTATGTCTCGTCAGGCCCACCGTTAGTTTTCTCATTGGATTTTATCTACCTCGACCCGTCTCGTGAAATTGATCATTACATTTTATCTGAGTTTTGTAATTTATCAATGCGATTTTTATTCGACGAACATGAACTATCGCTGTCTGGTGATATGCTGGGTTCACTTTGTATTTGACTTTGGCGACTTTGTGCGTGTCTATTTCGTTTGTCAAACGTTTCCAAAGCAACAAAACTGTTGGTCTGTGTAATTGATGATTTAAGATATTTATACTTGTCAGGAACATGTGCATAACACTCAGATATACAAAAAAAAACACAGAGAGAGAATTAATTATTCTCTCAGAATTATATAAAACTGACAAATCAAGGTCGGAGGAGAATTGCCTTACTCTACTGCAGTAGAGCTTCACTTACGAGAGGTATTCAAATATAATCGTTTTTATCACGTTTTCAAATTTCGAAGTTTATGTTTAAGGCACGGGCACTTGTTTCTATCAATGGGTGTCGAGAACTCTTTACTGTAGGGCCCATGTTATTCCCGACCCCCATGTATAGAAACTACTGCCCGTTGTTTAAGGTCAGAAACATTCATCAGAACCCCACATTACTTATGTACTTATGTAAGTTAAGATTAGCGTATTTCCCGCTTCTTGTCATAAGGCACATGGATATAATAAAAAATTGATCTTCAATGTACACGTTTATCATATCGCGTAACATGGACGAGACAGTAGAGGTAGTAAGCTACATGCCCAATGGACTTACACTACCCGCGCAGCCTAAGTCCCTTTTTGCGATTGCATTAATATCCATTGCAATATCTCAATTAAAATCAATCCTTCTTCCTGGTACTAACCTCTGAACCTAATTCGTTTTGACATACTTGATCACGAACTACATTCAACTGCCAAGAGAGGGGGGAAGAAGGACAGGACCATTCGATTACCGAGTTGGCTGGTGGTCTTGGAGCAGGGAGGCTTCTTTAACGTGACCGTTGTATCTACTGTAACACGGGGCATCGGTTTTTACTATCTCATCCAAAAGACAGTGACAACCAGAGAGGGGATTACACATCATAAACTTAGATGAAACACTTTATCCCATGGCTGGTTCTTCTAGTGGCCCGATTCGCATTCATTTGAAAAATACGGGTTTTTTCTTTTAAATCAATTTCAATTCAAGTCATAATCTGTTATAATCACTATCTACCTTTGGTTTTGATACGATCTTTTTGCCGTGTTAATAATTGCTTATATGTACATATATCTATTTGCGTGACTTTGTAAATGTGTCAGAACTAATCTGCTCGTGGGGCGAGTGACGAGTTATGCAGATTAGATGTTAATCTGAGACAAATTACAATGGTTCCTTGTAATACAAAAATCTGACATATTGACCACATCCAGATAGATACGATGTACAAGTGGGAAGTGTACAGTATGGTATGGTATAGTATTGTTGTTTAATGTCCCATTCAAGAATATTTCACTGATATGGAGACGTCACCGTGTGCCGGTGAAGGGCTACACATTTTGCCTATGCTCGACACTGCAGGCCGTAGAGCAGGGAGGGTTCTTTAACATGCCAACACCTACTGTGACACGGGACCTCGGGTTTTACCGTCTCATCCGAAAGACAGGGACGGCCAACCGCGGAGTGACCCTACGCGGCTCGAACCCGGACCTTTCGATCCGCAGTCGAACACGCTGACCACTCGGCCACGGATGCCTCAAGTGGGAGGTGTCGTAGTGTGGTTCTCAACATTATTTTAGTCGGTCGATTCTGCTGTTGATTTACGTCCCACTCAAGAATCTTTCACTTATAAGGATACATTGCCGAGTGTCATAGAAGAGAGACATATTTGGCCAGTGCTGGGCACTTCAAACATTGAGCAAGAAGGGCTCATTAATTAATATACCGGCAACTACTGTGGCACGGGACCTCGGACTTCACTGTCTCATCCGAATGACAGGGACAATCAATCGTTGCGAACCCATGATCTTAGAATTCATGGCGGTCCCTACTCCAATATAATTAGATATTGATCTCCAGTATGTCTGTTTTTCTATACAGTGCCAAATTATGCTTCTATATGTTGTGTTCAGTGGGCAGGTTTTTTTTCAACAGACTGTGGCATTCAAATGGGTACTCATTGTGCTCCATTTCCTGCTGACTTCATTCTGGAGCGTTTCAGAAATGATGGCAAGAACTTGGTCCGTTCCTTTAAATTTCAGTTCCGCTATGTATATGACACACTTTCATTTTAAAAATAATCATACCACGGAAACTGACAGGTCTGCTTCATACCTTGACCTACAAATAGAGTTAGACAACGAGGAGTGGTTGAGAACAAAACTTTTCAATAAAAGAGATGACTTCATTTCCTCATTTGCTATCTTTCAATTTTTTGCAGCAGTATTCCAGTAGCACCTGCATATGGAATATACTTCTCTCGGTTGATACGATATTCTAGAACATGTGTTTCCTATAAGGATCTTCTTGAGGGTGTTGCCAAAGAAGTTAATAGACCAAGGATTCATAATCGTTAAATTGAAGTCACCACTTCTAAATTTTACTATCTTGACCTGGTTAACCTTTATGGTATATCGGTAAAACAGATAATGAGGGATATATTCCCCGTAATCCCACCCTTTTCCTGTTTACAATCATCTCTAGATGGTAGGCCTACTTATTCCCATAGATAGATAATACACCTGGAGCAGGAGTTACTTACTCTTATGGGGCCCTTTTCACAAAAAATCTTACGATCAAAATCACTCATAATCGTAAGTTGGCAATTTTTCAATTGATCATAAATTGTATATTTTACTATAAAATTGACCAAATGTGATGATTTTTGATTTGCATAAATGGTATAAATCAGATTGTGGCTATACTTATTTCATTACATTTAGAATTTGTCAAATAAACAAGAATAATATTTCATAAACTTACGACTACGAGTGATTTTTATCGTAAGATTCTTTGTGAAAAGGGCCGCTGGTTACTTACCCTTCCGGAGCACCTGAACGATCCTGCAATCGTTTTTAGCGGGGGTTTTGTTACTATAATTTTAGTTATACATTTATTTGTATATGTATTTGGTGATGGAATAGGATGATGGACACTATTTTCAAAGGGGACCACCAAAGAAACAACAGTCCCTGTCTTTTCGAAAATGCCTCGGTATATTTACAGAAAAAAAACTAAGTTTTCTCTCCGACATATGCATAATTTGTAAAAATTCGTCGAAATGAAGAAAAGTTGAACAATAGATACCGAAATGTATATAAATATATCATTAAACTAAAAACTGCCGTTATTCAACTAAGATTTGTATATAGTCTGGCTAAGACTAAACGAAGGATTTGAGGAGTCCACATGGATTCGAACCCATAACCCCTCGGCCCACAGATGAGCGCTCTCCCACAGTGACACGGCCGACTCTCGACGTTCATACATTAAACCTGACTCATGAGCGTGCTATGTTCCGTTTGATTTTTAATCTGTTATCTTAACTGTTATTACAACTCTAGAAAATTAAAAAATGTTTATTTAGACATTATACTTGACCGAAGGAATTTAATTTGTAAGTTTGAAGATCTACCTACAGTAATGCATGTTGTCACGCGCTTACGTTTGTTCTGTCTCGTCTCGTCTCAAAAACCGTGAAGGATTTCACTGCCATTTTCTCTTTTCTTTTGAATAGTCTAGGGATAATTATTCAATAAAACAAAAAAATAAATAAACATTTAATAATGGACGTAAACGTCACGCTGTTATAATAATTAGGACTTTGTATGACTACAAAAAGCGTAAATATAAACTCAATAATGTTATGGATTTTCATACATCTTTTTGTGTTATGAACTAAAACAACCTCTGGCTAGTAACGCCAGAATTCTGCCCTGTACAATGAGCAGAGTAGGATTCACATTGTTGTGGGATGATCCAGTTCTAGTGTCATATTTGCCTCACCCCAGAGGGTTTAGCTTCCCCATTGTTTGTCAGTGAAAAGATATTTAATGTTATAAGATCTGCCTATTGAGAAGTGCCATTGATTAGCCGTTTGTCTTGTCTTTGTCAGAGAGAGAAGCTTATTGACTCAATTTAATTCCATATCAAAATAGATACACGACGAGTTTTCCTTAAGATTCAATATTACCCCTTTGTTGTAACAGAGGGACAACCAAACTTCGTCGTTTCTACCGCGATGTAAAAACTCCGGCTAGACAAAAAGATCCTAACAGTATCATCCTATAATTGAATACAGATAAAGTGGGCCTATTTCCTGGCCGACATAAGGGGTCCAAAGCTCTAATATAAATATAATCATCAGCTAAACTTGTGTCAATAAAGTTCAGAAATGAAAAGAAGTTAGATAGTGACAGAATATGTAAACGTGGCAAACGACAGTAGCCATACGACCTCCGGAGTCAAAATTGTCTCCGCAGGAAAAACTATCCAAACACAGTAATTCGTGCATCCTGGATAAGAAAATCAAAAGGCCTTGTCTAGATCATTCCTTTCTGGTACTCAGACGTATTGCAAACGTAAAAGGGAGAATATTTTGCATAGAAATAAGCATGGGATTAACTCGTTTATCTCAGTCTCCGTTAAGCGCCGCGATTTGGACTCGCTGCCGAAGACCCTCCTCGACTGAGGGGTCTCCGTTTATTTACACATAGTGGCGCTGTGAAAGTCACTGTGAAAGACACAAAAACATTATAATCATGCTATGTGCATTACTTAATTTTACAGTTTTACAGATAAAGACCCGAGGGCGAGTGGCCATGGATATCATATCGTTCATCATATGAAGTAAATAATCAACAATACATGCACCTTCAACGCCGTCATCACCGTCGTCGTTGTACATCTTTGTCATTAAAACTTTTATCAAGCTCATAATCTCCGGCGTTATCGTTCAACGTCGTCATCATCATCATCATCATCATCAAGTGGTATGAGTTTGTTTAGTTCATATATTTTATAATAAATATTAAGCTTAGGCCTGCCATTCCCACTTCATCCACTCCTAAGGCGCAATGATGTTTTCTTCATTTTTTTTTTCTCATTAGAAATTTATTGAAATATTTCCAAATATACATGTACTTAGAAAAATTAAAAAGGTGGTATATAAGTCGTTTACTTTACAATGATTTCACGATCACTTAGCCAAATTTGGCTGAAATCTTGTTGTGTCCAGACATGATATTGTACCAAGCTTCTAGTAGATCAGATCCATGTACGCGCGCACTTCTCTCTTCTCGACTTTCTGTAAAGCGCTACCCAGGTAGGCCCAGCGTTCTATATGTATTGATGTTGAATGGATCGCCTGAGCCAAATGAATTTTATTTCTCACATAAAAAATAAATAACTGTAAAAGGTAAACAAATTGTCCTCCAGACAGACTCTACGTCTGACAAGTCTTGTAACCTCTAAACAATGCCCACGATTCAACATGCGTAGCTATTTTAATTACAGAATGAATACTTCCCTTATGTCGTTTAATATTGTCATAATACATCAAAATTTCATTAGATTTTTATACTCACGCAGAATTGTACCCCGCTAATGCTCAGCGTATGAGTTTTACTCAATACAATGCCGAAAGATCGTGATGCGTAGAAATTAATAACCAGTACCGAGCATCATTAGGTACAGGAGATATGAAAAACGCCCTGGTACCAATCAACAGATCTTGTAGGACTTTCCAATTTCATACAGACAATTTCAATTTACTTTGAATTTGATTCATTGACCCTGAAGGATAATGGGATATCGCCGATAAAACATCCTTTGTGTTGGGAAAGTGGGTAACTAAACACCAAAAGTGTTAGGAAATAGACATGAAAATGTCATTTCTGATAAAAACGGAAGTACATCGATAATTAGAATCTTGATACTGAATGTAATTATGACAAATGTGTCTATATTCCTGTAATTATTATCTGCATTTGCCATCATTGAGGGATGATGTTCACTCTGGGACAGGTATTAACATCGAGTCTATCTTTGCCATCATTGAGGGATGATGTTCACCCTGGGACAGGTATTAACATCTTGTGTATCTTTGCCATCATTGAGGAATGATGTTCACTCTGGGATAGGTATTAACATCTGGTGTATCTTTGTCTTCATTGAGGGATGATGTTCACTCTGGGACAGGTAAACATCGAGTGTATCTTTGCCATCATATAATATGATGATATTCTATTTGGGACAGGTATAAACATCGAGTCCATTGACCAGAGGTAAAACAAAGGAAAATTCAAGAACATTAAACAATTCTTTGGTTTTTATGCAGGACCGAATTGCCCAGTCATTAGGCAAAGTTAAGGTTAACGCCTTCTTGAAATAACCACATGGCTAATAGGGTGGACATTAAGAGTGACCAACTGTAGAGGGACAAAATGAACGCTGGTGCTCCTGACCGTGGTATAACATAACCGTATGATCAACAGCTGAACGAAACAGAATGGCCAACAGAGGAGTAAAATGAACTTTACAGAGTTGGTCACTTGATGGTATTATTGTTTAATGTCCAACTCAAGATGCTTTAACTTATATAGAGACGTCATCGTGTGCCGGCGAAGGGCGACAAATCTTGCCCTTGCTCAATATTTATGGCCGTAGAGCACGGAGGGTTCTTTAATGTACCGACACCTGCTGTGTCACGGGACACGTGTTTGTCTTATCCGAAAAACAGGGACAGTCAACCACAGCGTGACTCTAGCTCGAACCCTGGACCCAACAATCAGAGGACGAACAAGCTGACTACAAGGCCATGTCAGAACAACATATTGTAGGGTAGTATTAACCGAAGTTGTAATCACACTTACTACATGTAGAGGTGTTTGCTAAAGCAGAACCAAAACCGAATTTGAATTAAAGTTGACGCTATCCATTTATAAAATTAGCTAAATTGAAAGACGAAATGCAAAATTAAAAGTTGTTGCCTTCCGACAACAATGAGGATATTGCAATTTGGTCCAAAGTCAGACATATAAGGTCAATTCGATTGCGTAATAATGCAGAATAAAAGGTACTTTTCGCAGGTACAACTATACCAGATTTGGGGACTTCACCATTGCAGTGACCTCATTGATTTTTCTGAAAAATAACGATAGCAATAATTATATCACCTGGTTTTCACCAGATATTTCGGTAGGTATGTGTTTATACAACAATTATCTGTAGTATTTATACAAATATTTCTACATCTCGATGAGGATGTAGCTGTACTAGAAATATTTGAAATCAATTTGAAGAAATTATCCCTTTTACCGAGTGACAAACAAGTCTAATTATTATGTACATTTCAGATCAATTTCTGAAGTTCTTGATATTTCCAACTTTAAGTTACCTCTAATTAGAATTCAATAAAGAGGTTTTGAGTCTTGTATAGATACACTTAGGGAAATCTGCGTATGATGAAATGTCTATTACAATAAACAATGGGGACACCATGGCTACGTGGTAAAATGCTAATTTTCAGATCTAAATGGGGGGGGGGGGGTCGAATCTCATTATAGACAAATGGCATTTCATGTCAATTGGATTAAATAGTGAAAGCTGAGGTCCTGTGTTACAGTAGGCTTCGATACGTTAAAGAATCCTCAATGCTCAATGACTGTTAGTGCCGAGCATAGGTCAGTATTTGACGTCCTATGACGGTATTTAGTGACGTCACCATTTGAGTGAGAGTGTGAGTGAATTTTATCAACACACACACACACAAGCCATAAACCATTTTTCAATTGCAAATAATAACATTATTCACAATTATTGGGAACAAGTCGCTTTGCAAGTACACCGATTAATCGTGCAGATTTTCAGTTGGCAATTGGTTTAAGAGGAGAGAAGAAGTATAGAGAGTTCTCTGTTTTTTAATCGATGGTTTGTGTAACTTTCGGTATTCCTTTTCAGCGCTAAGAGATCCTCGTCAGTCGTGGTAAACCAATCCTAGGTAGGCCACAATACGGATTCGAAACCCCGACGACCCGGTCGTCGAGCGTTTACACTACCGTGAGGCCAGCCTCGCCTTGCCAGTTAAACCGTCGATTTATTCCTAAGTGTTGAATATATTTAGTTCTCTTTGTAAAATCACTATTATTTTATCTCATATGAAAATACATTGAGCGTCACTGTTATTAGTTATGTAACGTTTAGCTTCTCCATGTCACTTTTCTATTGGTTTGTCTGACGATTGCCGTGGACTCTTGACCCCCATATCGCACGGCGATAACATTCACACGTGGGGTGTCGTGTTGTCGCACCTTTTTGTTCAGTGATGACTCGTTAACAAGAGGACTCCACAAATAATACAGATACAATAGAGAAGGCTTCAAAGTCCCCAGTATACTCTATATATCCAAATATTATATCGGCAGGTTTGTTTGTACAGAAGTCGTGGTCAAAAGGAGGTATTATTGAACCTTAAGAAGAGATGTTCTTTTTCACATAGCTTGTTGACATTGATTACAAAGCCCCGCTTACCATTTCTATCTCTATGTAAATATCTTTTAACTTAAAGGGAAGAATTCCGTTATTTGGAATTATAATTATGTAATTTTCGATTCGCCACCGGAGATAGAGCCCAGCTTAATGATCAATTATTTCTTAAGAAGCAGCGTTTGTTATATCTCTTGTAAACTCGCTTTATCGTGCTCTCCTGTTTTTCAACGTGTCGGTATAAAAGAAAATAGCAGAGAACACAAAAGTGAGTCAACAAGGCCGGACATCAAAGGAAATTTGAGTACACAAAACTGGACTGTGATGACCACTGGTATTTCGTTTATTTGTCAAAATTATTTGTAAAAATTCAATATTGGGAAGATCTGACAAAAAAGACACCTGTTTGATGTACATAGGGTTGAGTTAAAAAGTGCAAAGGTCTACGTCATATTGTGCTAATTCTCACACGCTGTTTCTTAAAGTCTTCTCTTCTCAGAGCGAGCTTGATATATCAAAAGATTTGCCCTAAAGCCATTTTGATACACTCAAAATATTCTGCCCTCCTTGGTGCAATTTTGATAAGGCAAAATCTATATCACTTTATACTATTTTGAAATAACGAAAGTATGCCCTAAAGTAGCTTTGAAACACTGAAAAACATACCTTAATACTATTTTGATATAACGAAAACTGTGGCTTCATATCATCTTGATATAGCGAAAACTATACCGTCATACCATCTTGATATAACGAAATATTTGCCTTTATCCATTTTGATAAAACGAAAACTGTGCCTTCATACCATCTTGATATAGCGAAAACTTTGTCTGTATACAACTTTGATATAGCGAAAAAATTTCCATGATACTATTTTGATATAGCGAATACAACGCCCTTATACCATTTCGATATAGCGAAATGCCTTAATATTATTTTGATATAGCGAAAACTATATTTTATTACCATTTTAATATGAAAAAAAAATATGCTTTAATATCAATTTGATATCACGGGAACTGTACCTACACACCATTTTAATACATCGAAAACTTTGCCTTTATTACTATTTATATATAACGAAAACTATGCTTTCATACCATTTTTATATTGCGAACGGTATGCCTCGATACCACTTTGGAAGAGCGAAAATTGTTGCTTCATACCATTTTGATATAACGAAAACGATGACGATGACATAATATCACAACTTTGATCAAAAGTGAGAGTCACCTGGGATTAGAAGTTTTCAAATGACAATATATAGCAACAATTGCGAAAATTTTAAGTAACTCATTTTTCACCATATACAAAGTAAAGAGATATAGGTATTCCTTTTAAGAAAAAAATCAGATATATAATGTGACATTGGTTTTTATTACCAACCCGGCTGCTGTATTTTACTGTTCGGTATGAGTCCTGTTCTGGTTCCATCACAAATTTGAAAAAATGACGTCATACTTCCAATGATGCTATCAACTGGGGGGGGGGGGGGGGGGGGGGGGGGCATCAGTCAGCTAACTATTATGTTTCCACTATACTATGAAATGCAAATTCCTTTATAAATTCATCATAAATGTACGAAGCCTAAGGTCTGGAGACGGCTTGTTATGGTGGCGCTATCTAGTCTTCATTACTTTTTAATGATCATGTACCAGGTGATAACCGAAAACGTCAGTGCGGTTCTAGTATCTCCTATGGCAATGGGACGTAATTGTACGTAATCTTAACGCTGAATTGACGTTAGCGCGGGAAAGCGTCTTCTACCGTGATTCCACCACTAAAAGAAACAACAGCCCCGCACAAACGTTATCGGGTATCACGTGGTACATGAATGGGGTTTTTTTTTTTCATTTTGAGATGGGGAATCCTCACCTCCTTGTCTCCTTGTGCTAGGATGCACGATTTAAAAGCTGGAGAGCTGGGGTGCTGGGGGAGTGCACGTGGTTATGCTATCGCCCCTTCGTCAGTATTGGCTAAGTTTACTCTCCCACTATCGTTAGGAAGTTTTACACATGTCAGCAAGAATAACCAAAATTGAAAATAGTGATGCTAGTGTAAGTTTTTTTTACTTTAGTTTGTTTGTTTACACATCCCACTCAAGAATCTTTCACCTATATAGAGACACCAACGATTGTCTCTGAAGGACTACACATTTTCCCTTGGCTTACCGCGCGCGTAACTTATGGTCACTAAGCAGCGATGGTTCTTTAATGTGACAACACAGGTCTACTTAGTTATAGTTGCAACGAAGAAGGTATTTTACTATTTTGACTTTTCTTGTCCCTTCTTCGTTACAGTCCATTCCCGATTACGGAGACGTCTGAAACTGGTCCGAAATTGGGAAATCCAACCGGTCCCATTTCGGAGCTGTTTTCTTCAATTCAACGCATGCAACAATCGGAAACTTAACATATACTTACTGTGGAAATGTATTAGTTGCAGACGTCTCGTATGCAGAATGGGAAATGGATCGCAACGAAGAAGGGCCAAGGAAAGTCAAAATAGTAAAATACATGTACCTTCATCGTTGTAACTGTAACCAAGGTCTATTGTGAAACAGGATGTCGGGGTTTTTTTCCTGCCTCACCCGATGGCCAGAAAAAAAATCTTGGAATAAGCAACGAACCATGATTCATATTGTTTGCTTGAATCGACGTGTTTAACTTACAGCATTAATTTTTACTTCAGTTTCTCGTTACTCCTCGCTTGCATTATTTCAGTCAATGGCGGAGGAGAAACTCGAGTTACAAATGTAGCCGGGCTAAGACCATTGCCTTCCTAAAGTGAAGGTCAGGAATAATATACAGACTTGGTCATGAAATATGGCCCTGATCATACTCTCCCATTTGAAACTCCTCGACTTTTACTTCTAAACGGAAGAATTAGGGTTCCAATTTCAGGTATTTTGTGGAATGCATCCCGATAACCTTTATATGTTTATTGTTTGCTTATTTTATGCCTCGTTTAACAGCTGGTATAGTGGTGCCGAGTTCGAGTCTAAAGGACACGCGTACGTTTATTTATTTCTTTTTCTTTCGAGGAATGCCGATAACATACAGATACACTTCTAGCCCGTTCTCACATTCACAGGGACTCGGTTTGTAGCCTTATTATCTAAAGGACAGGAAAAAGACTGGCTACGGCGCCACCAGGACTCGAGCTTCCCATCCCCGGTCGTTTTAAAAGGGGATTTTTTTTTAAAGTTGCAATTGAATCAATAGAAGAGTTTTAGGATATTGTTTAAACTGTCTACTGTACAGCATTCTAGAAAACATTAAAGGATAAAAAAGGTTGTTGTTGTTGTATTGTTGTTTAACGTCCCACTCAAGAATCTTCCTCTCAAATGGAGATGTCACCGTTGAAGGGCGACAAATTTTGCATATGGTCGGCACTTATGGCCGTAGAACAGGGAGGGTTCATTAACATGCCAACACCTACTGTGACACGGGGCCTCGGTATTTACTGTCTCATCCGAAAAACAGGGACGGCCAACCGTAGAGTGACGCTGCGCGGATTCGAACCCTGGACCGTTCGATTCGAAGTCGATCAGGCTTAACCACTCGGCCATGGAAGCCCCAAAGGATAAAAGAAAACAGAAAAGAACATATAAAAATAAAAGAAAACACGAAAGAAGCTATTTGATAAAAGTCGGCACCCCTCCCTCTGCCATTTCGCTCCTCTTTTGTCCATTTTTTGTCCTTTTCTTTTTTTTTCTTTTTTTTCAATGAGCGGATTGATATATCAGTTACCTTGATACGGAAACTATCCATATCTAAAAAATAATAACGTTTAACAAAATGAATGTTGTATTATTTATATCTAATAAAAGATGTTTCATGTATTGTAAAGCCTGGCGATTATCAAATGTCCGAGTGCCTTTGAATTAAGAAACAAATACACCACTGTGAAATATTTAAACAAAATTAAACATGATATCCGTGAACTTTATCCGATTAACAAATACCTATTTCATAGGTCGTCATTTATTGATGATAATCTGAAACAACGCGGATTGACGAAAAAGATTTTTAATCTGAAAATCCATTTCAATAGAGATATAACTGCTTACCCGTTACATACGACGATATAGTACCGTAAGAGGATATAATTAGATCAGATGGCACTAAAGAAAAACTTACTGTGTACAGGCCGAGAGTAAAAGTGAAAGCACGCATGCGTCCAGGTGCGACTGGGGCTCTATTGACAAATGTTGCGAAGTGTCCTCAATATTTTCTGGGATGCAAATTAATTGAAAAGATTCTCCAGGCAGCGACATGCGATCGAAATCGAAAGCCAGGAAACTTACTCACGGTAAGTTTGGCCATGCCAGTTAAAAACTAAAACGATATGTTTATTTTTTCTTAATATGTCCATTCACTATTCATGATAAGATACTTTGTTAAAAGTCCACACATATAAGTATATCAATCAGACTTTCGGACACCGCTTATAACACTTAAGAAAATACTACAATGATTTTTGTGTTCGAGGTATTGACTACAAGTTCTTGTTACCTGTTCTTACCTGTATATGCCTCTGATAGTCAGAGTTTCAGCTGGGTTCAATATTAATCAAGTTTTAGACTTATTATAAAGCTATTTACTAAGAGATAAGTTTTAATTGAAACGTCAGCGGTCCCTTGATTACCTTAACATGTTTATATATAAACTGAAATTGACAACATAGACCTTCACATGACTTGTGAAAAACACCAATATCCACTTGGAACAGAACAAACGTCTGTCTACAAGTTTCCTTTGGTTATATTACCCTTTAGCCTATGTATTCAACCAATATTGGCCTTATGACTTGCCAGCCTTGAGAATTTCATTTGGGGAGATATGCAGTTGTTCTTTGGAAATTATAAAAGTTTTACAAAAAAAAAGGAAATCTCCCTATTTATAAGGGAATCTTTAGGGTAGTATGCATTCTTTGGCCATTGATAATGCCTATGGTATTTCTTATATGTACATAGGTTCTAAATACACTGTATACATATTTGCAATGGGTTTTATATGCTGCAATTATTTATTATATCCGAACACAACACCCCCACCCACTCCCACCCTCCCTGCAGGTAATGAAAAATTTGTAAAAAAATAAAAATAAAAAAGAGGCCTACTAACATGTAGGCTACTGGGATTCTGTAGCATGACATTTCTATTCAACTTTGCAAGTGACTGAAGGTTTTTAATGTCTTTTTATTCCACAATGTCTGGTTTTCTTATCTCAAACTAAAAGAAAATAAGAAAATCCCAATTTAAATGACTTACTTTATATACACAAATTGACTTAGGTACAGCTGTACATGGGATGAACCTGCCTTTTTTCAAACTCCTATTGGAATAAAAAGAAATTGCATTCTTAGACTGCATTTCTTAGTGAAAAAAGGTTGAACCAGCAACCCTCAACAGAGAGAGAATACTGTCTGAAATTGGGAAATTTTCTCAAAATTCTGGTTCAGTTTGCTGGACAGAGATGTTAAAAAAACCAAGAATTTAATTGTTGAAAAATATTATTACCATAATTGAACTACAGACAACACTTTGTCAATCCAAACAAAATGGGATGATATTACAAATACATGTAATGGTCTACACAACAGCAGATATAAGTGAAGATTGGGTATGAACCGACTAAAAAGCAGGGGTGAGTTCAGGTGCTCTGGAAGGGTATACAACCCATTTTTGCCTTAGGCAGAATCAGTCAGGCCAGTGTTTTAGCCTGCTTTCCTGACTAATTGACTTGAGCCCAGAGAGCAGCAAGAGTGGTTCCCTGTCCTACCAATGAATCTGAATCAAGATACAAGGATTAACCCAGCATATAGAAGAGGTCTTATTGCCTACAAAATATCCATAGCATTCAGGGACAAAATTTTGAGACCTACAACAGTTTGATGTCACACTCAATGTTGAAAGCTGCATAAAAAACAGGAAAAATTCAGAAATTTAAGCTAGCCATAAAGCATGTGATGCGTGTGTAACAGTGAAGTGTGAAAGTCGGTGGTTGACACTGAAAAATGAAAGTAGGTCAAACCACTACGAGAAGTGTTAGATGGTGAATGATAGTCAGACTTGGTCAAGATGGATTTGTGGTTTTAGTAATAAGTGGATAGTGACTGACCACTTCACATATACTTGACCAATTAATGTGGTGACAATGATATATACACTACTGTCCGGTGAAGTATTCAACTGATGCTTTCCTGTGTGTCAGCACTTTTTACCATCAGATTAAAATTAATTCAAGGCATTGAGAGATTGTAGTGTAGTACTGTGTTTACCTTCAGATTGCCTATTTCTATCAAATGCAATGTAGGCCTACTGTTCCTTAAACAAGGGCTTGATGTTTGAAACGAAAGATGTAGTAGGCTACTGAGGAAGGCATCTGGAAGCTTTTTGCATACAAAGTGGATGCTGTAACTAGTAGGCCACCATGGTAGTCAGCTCAAGACCTTCTGGACACAAGGTCCATGCTGTAATGAGCAGGCCACTATGGCACTTAGCTGGAAGCATTCCAAGCACAAGGTCCATGCTATATCACATATGCCACTATGACAATCAGCTGGAGGTCCTCTTGACACACAGTCCATGCTGTACCAAGTAAGACACTATGGCAGCTAGCTAGATG
>JACSZP010026959.1:0-15914 GCA_016161895.1 Pinna nobilis
ATTGTTATGATTGTGGTGTAATTATTAGGCTTCTGATTACCAGACAAGGGTCTTGTGCAACTGATGGAATTGACCTTTGTGTACTCATTGCCCAATATCCAGATATACTGAGTGTCCAATATTCAGATTCAGACAGACCGGAAGTGCGATTCGAACCTATAAAGAGAAAAAGTGTCTGGTACCCTTTGTGGTACCCTTTGGCAATAAAATCCACGCTTCATTCAAAATGTCTCTATACCAATTACATATATATTTTATATATATTTATATAAATATAAATATAAACACAATACAAATGCAATTCAATCCTCATTGGAATTCAATATGTTAATTTATAATGACGTCAATTTAAAGACTAGGACAAGAGTTAACCCCTCCCCCCCAAAAAAAACCCAACAAAATAATGAAAATTAAACATAAAAATGGAGGTAAAAAGGTAAAACCCATAAACAAGGTAAAATAAAAGCTGAGACTGCTTGTTCAATATCATTTCCCATGTATTTTCTTTGCCTTCGAGACAGAATGTTTTTCGGCATGTAGATTTGTGCCCCTTAGTGACAAGATCTTCCAATGGTACCAATAACTAACATTATACCCTGGGCATTGACCTTTGACACACTTCAGTTATCACAAACCACATCTTTTGAACCGGAAGAATTACTACTTTCGCATTCTAAAAGTATTTGTGTTTATTGTGGGGATAACCTTCCAACGTTATCAAGTTCGTTGACCTTATGACCTTGTCATTGAATATTCGAAAAAAAAAACCATTACCATTTGTCACATTTTTCTTACATGAGATCGAGTTTGATTATCAAACATGTGCATCCTTTTTGACAAAGCATTTGCTTTGGGCCAATACATTAGCTGAAGCTTGCTGACATTGAGAACTTGACGTTTAAAATTGGTGCAGATTGAATGTTTTTATGCTGACGTTCTTAGAAATCGGTATTGCTATAATACATCTGGCTGTTATGATGGTTTTTAAAGTTAAGTTTGTTACCGTGTTTTATTATCTAACGTTTTAAAAACAATACTAGTTATACTTTTTCTGAGATCTAACCATACAACCATAATGTTAATTTTAAATCTATCGAGATATTATATTTCTCTCGTTATTATTCAAATGACATGAATTAGAAACAAAACAAATGACGACTTCAACCAAAATCTATTTATGTGACCAGGGGTTGTAATTTTGAAACATAATCACGACACACTGTTTTTATAATAAATTCTTTATTTGTGTATAGCGTTCCGTTTGAAGCAATTGCAATTTCAAATCGGCAGTGGCTACTAACGTACTAGTATTTTTCGTAAGTTCTTACCCTTACGACAATGACAAGGCGGTATTACTATACTTGATATGAGTATAAAAGCATGCGCGGATCTGGAGGGTGGGTCGGTGGGGGATTTGCAAAATATATACCAATATTGGTCAATTATGTTTAAATTCTCATTTTCACAGGGATATGTTTTTCCTTTTTACAAGTTAACCCCCCTGGAAAATCTCGACCGCCTAAAAAAAGCCTGGATCCGCGCATGAAAAGTGATGTTTTAATTGACTACAATGACTAATGTACTAGTTGATGTCAAGCTGTTTAAAGACTTTACCACTGCTGATGTGAGGGAACATCCGTAGAGGTGTGGTTAGAAACAACGCAGTTTCTCTGAACAGGTTTATAGTCTGCTAATGTCGATTCTTATTATGTGAAATAGTGTACTTGGGTATGGTCAGTGCACTAGAACAGGGGTTTCTCCTCTAACAGTGAATAATGAACGACCATGCATGTCTGAAACATTTTTTCATGTTCCGCGAGTCTCAAGACATTAAAAAGTCGATTCATATAAGCATTTTTTGCATTCGTTATATCACTGGCAAATGTATTCTACATCAAAAGAAATGCTACAATGGTAATGTATTCAATTTATTCCAAGTCTATGAAAATGGTTGATGAGCTCACAGATCAAATAGAAGCATATATGATAAAATGTATTTTGTTTTTACTTGAAACAATGCAGAGATAGAGATAGTCGGGGTCAAATTGATTCTGCATCTATGCATAGTAATTGAATTTGACATAAATTACTGATGCTATTTTCATTTTTTCAGAAAGAATACAAGCCTAAAGGTCCGAGAGGGACGCCAAGAAAAAGGGTAAGACGTGCGACCACCCTAATTTCTTTCCACGAAATGCTTTCATAGTATTTTGTTACGTTTACTTTTTGTTTAATTTTAAATATCTTCTCTTAACTGCTGATATAAAGTGGAGTTGGTCTATAACGAATAGGCTTAAAGCGAATTCAATGCTGTTATGAAGAAAACATCCCCGAATAAAAATACTGTTTATCTAAAGAATTTCCTTATGTTTAAACCGAAAAGGATATCAGACCTATTACTAATTGATAATTGAGTCCATGTGTACACAAAAAATGTGTCTTCACCTCTTGTTAGGAGATTGTCTTCTCTTTCCTCCTCCGTCTTATCGCTAATCATGATACTTTTTATTTTCAATTTCTTTACAATTACACATTTACATTGTTATGAACAAATTTCTAGAGGTAGCAATCTGTGTACAGTTATCCAGAAGTTTCCACATGACATTTATTAAAAAAAGACCGCAGTTAGCTTCGTCTTAGAGAGTTACAGCTGAATGTTGGCCTCGAATATCCAATGTTTTTGGTGCTTATAAATCATGGTAAAGCTTTTCTATCCTTGATGTGACATTGAGATATCTTTGATTCAGTTACATCGGTTCTACATAAACAATTTTTTTTTCTTAAAAAGCAGAAGAAAAGAAAACGAAGTGGTCTTTGACGATATCGAAGAACTATTTCTTGCTATCCCTATTCAATTGCAGCTTTGTTATGCATTGCCAAAACTCAGAGAACAGATTAGGAGCGCCCGACGGGGACTGCACAAACAATCTCGCATATAAATACAGAAATTATTATTTGACGAATTTGAATATTGATTGGAAGCTAAATTGCTTATATGTTGATTAGAATTCGTAAAACTTCGATAGATACATATAAGTTACTGCGATGTTGTATTTGAAAGAATGGACTCACGTGGAATTAATACACTCATTTAATAAAAATAAAAACAGCCGAACTCCGATATATTGAAACTGAAGATGAATGAATTTTCTTGCAAATAAACAGGAAAGGAAAAAAAAGTAATAAAGTTTTGACTTAAGCGGTATTTCAATATATCGGGGTTCTATTTAAGTAGGATTAACTGTATGTTTATGGACACGTAAAAGGTTATCTATTTATGATATGTATACATGTACTGATAAAATATTACATGGGATCTTCGTGAAATTTTCTGCATTGAAATAAAACAAAGCAAAAGGGGAAAATTAAATATAATCTATTGTGATCTTTTTTTCACTTGAATGTGTGTATTTGAGTTAAGTATTTAAAAGTAGGTTTTCGTGGAAAAATGGACACCTTGCCCTTGATAGATAACATTTTTTAGCAACAAAAAGGACAGAAAACTTTAATTTATCTCTTTTAAACTTGTGATAAATGTCAAGCACATCTTCCGTAGTTTTCGTAGTTCGACCTGTGGCACACTGCTGTCTTTATGTTTTAGAGTACCATTTCCTTCGAATCAAGTACATCAGTATTTGAGAGAGAGAGAGAGAGAGAGAGAGAGAGAGAGAGAGAGAGAGGTCCACTGTACTGTTGAAAGTGGTATGAAATTACAGGAAGGTAAACAAAGAGAGAGATACAGTGTGATTTAGGTGATCTTTGAGCTGGCTGGACAAACTATGTTTCAAATTTCTTCAACGAAAGGAAATCAAACAAAAAACTACATAAGTAAGCATATATAACATAAACCTAAAAAGTAGTGATTTCAGATGAAAGAATGAGCCGATTCCTTTTGAAAAGGGATGTGATGCATGGGCTTAGATACATTTGAAATTAGAACGTCAATGAACTGAACCAAATTTTTTTAATCGTTTGTTTAGCTGAGACTGCACTTTTGTTTAAAAGGTCGTATTAAAAAAAAACAATGATATAATATTGTTGTTCAACGCCCTGATTGAGATTTCCTACCGAATTCGGGCCATTGAACACAATATAGTCTTTATCGCATTCAACACCTGCTATGACACGGAGCCTCGTTGTTAAGGTCCCGTAAAAGAGCTACGTGAAAGAATTAATTCTATCTATCTCTTTTTATTGGGAGGGGGGGGGGGTTCTAACCACCTGGCCAACGTGGCGCCTGATTATTGTCTGATCGATACTGGTTGTATAAAAGAAGGGTTTCATTGACACATTTTTCTGATAACATTACCTTTTTCCCCAAGAGATTCGTAGAATAATTCATCCTACTACATGTACTTATATATGCCCTCACATCACCTGACTTTCACTCTTGTTGACTGAATCATTTGACGTTTTCATGGAAAAAAATAAAAATAGTAAACCAAATCCAAAAAGGTGCAAAGACAGAGGAAAAGGAACTTATGGACATGAGAATCAGTTGTGTTAAATCTGTTTTATTTTAGAGGCTTGCAATAATAGTCACTACGTTATTTGGGCAAAGACTTCAAATTAAAGAGAGAAGAGTGATAACTCAGTTAGAAACCTGATTCCGAAAGTTGATATCAATCAATCCCCATTTAAAATCCTAATTAAATTACGTAGTGACATTTGATTCAAAACCAAGAATTTGAATAGATACTACAAGTACTTTCACAATTTTCTTCCTTATCATTCGTAATAAAATTTTGTAAATAAACTTAAACTTTCTTTCTCAGCTGACGATCTATATCAAACAGTCTCGTCACGATTAACTCTCCACTCGTTGATAATTACAGTGTTATCTTGGCATACCCTAAGGTATTTATCATAAGTGCTACACTACTGATTAATATTCTGAAGGACCGTATCTTTCCGCATGGAAGTGCATTGACGTAATAGACGTGACGTAGCAGTTGCCGGACCAATGCCTTCAGTCAGCCTCAGTGGGTCATCTAGAAGTATGCATGTAGCTGTTAAGCAAAGATAATCTACCAAGTGTTGACACGTTAGATTTTGATTAGAATATACATAGATATACTATTCTGTTATTTTTATAAGTGATATTATCACCAATTATATACTTGGTGCTTGTTAACTGGATCTCTGTCACTATAACTACGGAAGCCCTGAAGTAAATGATCACTCCGTCCGTCTATCTGTCCGATACACAAGTATGTCCAAGTCATCGCTTTGAAACCATTCATATTAGAAAAACGAATTAAACTTTGCATGTTTTTTCAAACTCTTAGAGAAAAAAAATGTGCATTGTAGTTCATTATTATCTATTAATTTTAAGGTCTCAATATTACGGTTATTGATATACATGTATATAAAAAGTCTATTTTATCGATTATATGGTCGTGTTTGGGGAGTATATAGTCAAAATTGTAACTTGAGGACAGTATAACTAAGTCTCGGATAGATGCAACTTGATCAGTACTTGCCTGATGTGACATATATTATGTATTTTGCAATACTGTTGGAGGTTTATATGATATGGACCAGTTGGGGACTAAATTTTGATCAGTTACCATTCAGGGGAAGTGCATTCAAAATAGCCAAGGGCTGCTGAGAGAGAAAAAGTAGAAATAATGTCTAAATTTACATCTGTAAAACTCTGAAAATCATTGTGCTATGCCTACCTATCAACAAGTCCACATCTTCAGTAATGAATAATATCGAATCGTTGCTGCAAAAATGTAGAGCAGACATGCACATACAACTATATATTTCTAACTTTATTGGGGATTTGATGATTGATATTTCCATCTTACAAAACGGAAAGTACATATTCCCATTCCATTAAAGAAAATGTATATTGATGATTTTGAAGATTTGAATAAGGTTTGATTAATTTGATTTAAGAATGTATGCATAAGTTTATATTATAATCCCTTCTGAGCAATATATCACTTTATATGGATTCTATCATATTTTTGTGACATGACGAAGAAACGTCGTACTTTCAACACGTGTTAGAAGTAAGTGTTTGTTTACAAACAAACAGCTTTGGCGGTCAAAAGTTCGTACATTATAAATTTTGACAAAGTCTGTTTCCTCATGATGAGATAGAATCTTTCATGTTTAAGTAGCACGATTGTCTAATTCTACTCTGACAAGTATACTCTCTTTTCCAATTGTTTGAAAACGACCAATCATATTTCAAATAGTTATGGTTTTTCTTTGTCTTCCTCATCCGGGTACTTGATGAATCTTACATTGTTTTGAAACATAAGTTTGTTTATAAACAAGTATGTGTAATCATCTTTGACCAGAATTAAGTTCAGATTTTCCTCTAGTCGTGTATCTATTGTCAAGTAATCGGGCACTTTTGTATGCTCCACGAAACAAATTCGGGACAGTATCTAGTTTCCGCTTTGTCCGTCCGTCCGTCTGTCCGCCGGAGTCTTATCTCGCATTTTCATTAATTAGAACCATGCTTCCAAAAATAATCCCCATAACCGGGGAATGTGACCCATTCTGTGCTATGGTCAGAGGTTTGAATAAATAACTTGCAATCTTATCTAATCCACATCTCCTTCCAGTATTCCGTGACCTGGACTCATGTTACTCATGGCATGTCATACGACAATGACCTTGGCCCAATGTGAAAGGTCAAGATATACATTGTATTTCGAGTTTTGAAGTGAATGCTCAGTTTACCCATATCTCGTTGTTGTATTGAGTGACAGATTAATTTTCACATTAATGATATCAATGTCTCAAGGAGTGCCTTGTCTTAAATTTCCAGGGTATTTTTGATTTGTGACTTAAACCCTTAATCAACCCATGTATTTTCAAATATTAAGTATTGAATTTAGTTGATTTTTAACAGTTGTTGCTCATGAATTGAGAATGCTTCAAACTTTGTCTCAAGGTCGAAGCTCAAAAGCTTTCCAAGGGCGTTTACGCATTCGTGTCTTGTTATCTTAATTTTGTTAATATCTTGATCCGGAATTGAGTTTTTTGTTTGTTTTACCAATGGTAATTAGATGTGCAATGACCTTGAACCAAAGCCACAGGTCAAAGTAATTCTGAATATGTGATTTGAAACGACTTTGTCCATGTCTATATATGTATGTATATCTGTATATGAGTAGGAAGTGGTATAATTCCGAGTACACAAAGTGTTTCCAGTGGGCAAATATTGTGTGCTGACAGTATATCAAGTGACCTTACCTTTGCATTTGAAATGCAACTACTAGACTATTTCATAGAAGAAGTTAACAATTTTGATAATACATGTATGTTGATTTTCCTCTAAGAGCATACATCAGTTTTATGGATTGTTTTGTTTACTTTTGATTTCACAGTCGAATTCACCGTGAAGACACCGTATCACCTAGTTTCCTTTGCCATTTACCTTGATCCGATATCTCAATGTAACACTAGAAGCAGTCGACCGATTTTACCTCTCCTTCACTTGCATAATACTTCGGTACTACACAACTCACGTTTTTTGTCTGAAAATCCTAGCAGTTTCTTTTGTTTTCTCGACTTCCGTGGTAAACAATTGTTGAACTAGATAGAAATGGTATTATCAAACACGCAAAATACAAAATTTGAACCGGTCTCGACTGTAGCGAATAGTACTCACCTGAAAGTCTAGATGAACAAGAGATCGGGGACGGTCAACGGTATGTCCTGTTTCCTGTTTCTGAGGAGACAGGTGACCAGTTGCCTGTTTCTGAGGAGACAGGTGACCAGTTGCCTGTTTCAGATGAGGCAGGTAACCAGATTCCTGTTTAAGAGGAGGCAGTTGACTTGTTTCTTGTTTCAGATGAGGTAGTTGATTTGTTTCCCTTTTAAGATGAGGCAGTTGACTGGTTTCCTGTTTCAGATGAGGCAATTGACCGGTCTCCTGTTTCAGATGAGGCAATTGACTGGTTTGCTGTTTTAGAGGAGGCAGTTGAGTTGACCGGTTTCCTGTTTAAGAAGAGGCAGTTGCTCGGTTTCCTGTTTCAGATGAGGCAGTTGACTGGTTCCCAGCTTAACGGGAGTCAGTTGACCGTTCTCCTGCTTCAGATGAGGCAGTTGACTTGCTCCCTGACTCAGATGAGACAGTTTACCAGTTTCCTGTTTCATATGAGGCAATTGCCTGGTTCCCTGTTTCAAGTGAGGCAGTTGACTAATTTCCTGTTTCAAATGAGGCAGTTGACTGGCTCCCTGACTCAGATGAGGCAGTTGACTGGCTCCCTGTTTCAGATGAGGCAGTTGACCAGTTTCCTGTTTCAGATGAGGCAATTGACTGGTTCCCTGTTTCAAATGAGGCAGTTGACTAGTTTCCTGTTTCAGATGAGGCAGTTGACTGGTTCCCTGTTTCAAATGAGGCAATCGACTGGTTTCCTGTTTCTGAGGATGTAGCAAAAACCTCCGTCTTCAACTCGTCCTTTCAGTCTCATTCATGACGTACGTCAAAATTTGAATTCGCCTAATCTTCGAACATTATATATTTTTATTTTTTTAATCTGTCCAGTAATACCAGATCACGTGATAATTATATTTTCAAACTTGATTTCATGGTATAGGCGACTGCAGTTCTCTCTCTCTCTCTCTCTCTCTCTCTCTCTTTCTCTCTCTCTCTCAGATATAACCATTAAGAGCTGGTACATTGTCACTCTATTTTGTTGCATGCATTTCTTTAATTAAGATTCCAATCGAGAGATTTAACACAGTCACACATAGTCGTCAAGTAGTAGTGGTTAAAAAATATCAATTATCGCTTAAAGTGATTCATAGTCGGCAAATATAATACAGTATTTAAGGTCGTTATCGTAGTAGTTAAGCATATATTTAGAACTTAGTGCATACTGGGCGTAGGTACATGTAGCCGTATATAAAAACATCCTGTAGATCTATTTTTTCACGAGGATTTTATTTTCACGTGTTTACGTGAGAGCAATTTCTCGCGAAAATAAAATTCTCGCTTCATAAAATTACCTGAAATTAACATCACCATACAACATTATCTATTCACTTAACATTCACATACAATTTTGCGAATAATTTCAAAAGTATTGATTGGCTAACATTAAATTCCGCGAACATTTCTGGGTTTACATTAATTGAACTGTTATCGTTTCTGCTTTAAATCGTGTATCTTATGTGCACTATGTAACGCTTAAATCATTTTTCGTTTTATACTTAATCTGATAGATAGTATCTGTGGCAAACAAAACGAAACCTGCTGGTGAAAAGGTAAAGCTAACGAACAGGGATGATCTCATAATTCCTACAAGGAATGCAAAATAAGGAGTTTGGCAAACACGGACCCCTGAATACGCCAGAGGTGGGACCAGGTGCCTTGGAGGAGTAAACATCCCCTGTTGACCGGTCACCCCTCCCCGTGAGTCCCTTATCTTAATCAGATCATGTCAGATAGCATTCGATCCAATGACAGGCCGTATCGGCAAACCAGATAGGTCTGAATTTGAGGATGTGTGATTTTGATTGACTTTTTAAGTCTTTTCGGTATGTTGATATTATCATGACTTTTTCCAGTGTTTTGATGCCATCATGCAACGCTGCCTGTTTTGTTTCAAAGTGTTGTCTAAAAAAATGTGTACGTTGTACATAGAAGTAGAATTTCCCTTTTTGTTTTTTCCAGGGAGGCGACTCCAGTGGCGAAGAAGGTCCAAGCAAGGAGTAGATTACGACGCGACCTGCAATTTTATTTTTGTCAGCCGTGGTTTCGTACTTAAGCAACTGACATGGTGCTGACTGCGTTTCCGGCTGATTTGGGGAGCTGTGCCATAGTGCCTTATCGATTAGAAAGCTTTCGAGTCCAGTAAAACGCGTTTCAACTGTACACACCTGTTCTCCGTAGTTTTAACCAAATTTTGTTAAAAATACAGTCAGCGCTCTAATACCAGAGTACCTGAGCTGTATTTAATGTAAAAATTGTTACGTAGATGTAGATGCATTTTACAAGTAGTAGATTTTAGTGTCCGCTAGATTTTTTATCTGCAAATTTTATCTGTTTGATGAAGTCTTTTTTAAAGTGGCGAACTTTATTCTCTTGCATTTTGTAATTTTTATCAATACGCAGAACATAAATGTTTGCTTGATTTTTTAGTTTTGTACAAGCACACTTACATTATATTACAATTTTTAAATGTTTCTTCTGTGGACGAATTTTTCATGTGTACAAATTTGTAGATACTGTAATTTTGCTAATGGGTACACTAAACGCGATTGTTTCTTGATTTTGGGGCGTTTTTGTTTTACTGTTTTGTGCGAAGGTCCTACAAGTTATAGATACATAGAATAAATTTCCATAAAATAGCTTATTTGTCATATATATAGCAACTTTATTGAATAAAATTTGGAAATTTATAGGTTCATTTCAGAAAGTTATTTTTTATTTTCGTGGTTCCAGAAGAAATGATTTCGTTTATTTGTACTAAGAAATTTGATATTTTGCTATAAAATTTACAGATCAGGAATGAATTATAGCAGGTTTAAAGAAACAAAAGAATGGTTTGTCAGAGAACTGCATGTGACAGAAACCTTCCAACGGTGGCGACGAATTCCTCAACGATTCTTTGATTTGTATATTTGTTTGGTAAATTGACATTTGCAAGGCAATATTTTCGCGACTTTCAATACGAAAGTCAGCATGCCTTAGTTCCATCTTGAAAAGGTGATATCCAGTTTGTTGTATGCGAATTTATGTATGTACTTTATATTAGCCTGTCTGTAAGATTTTGTGCCATCAGTTGTATTTCTTGCTATGGTATATCCATTATACAACATTACTGAATTCAGTTATTTGATACGTAGAATATAACTGCGCAGGCGCGTTTAATTGAGTTTTTTTCGAATTAAAGAAAGCAACTTTAAATGCAATTGCCGGTATAAATCCGCTTTATTCCTTTTTTAAAAGTTTGATTTTAACGGATTTGTTCCCGCCAATATACATGTATGTCAATGCGGGTATGGTTACCTCATATTGTTACCTCTAATTTTATCATTTGTTCAGATAAAAATGAGTAAAACGTAACAATCATTTCACATGTATTATGATGCTTTCATTTTGTATACAATTTTTCACTTTGGCTACCATCTTATTATGTCGTCCCTGCATGCAAATTATGCCATTCTTTTTGTAGTATTTGTTTCGATTTTCGATTCATATACATTTTACATTCATTTATCTGTCATTGATTCTAGTGGCCTAGCTACCCTGTGTTCACAATTTTACATATAAACAATGCACATGTAGGTGTAAATGTTTAATCTGCCGAAAGTTATTCTTTACATAATTAAGGGGGTTTCTTTGTTATTCCGCTTCATCATATATAAAGCAAATTTGCGAACCAAACCAAATGCATATGACAAATTTCTCGTTTTCAGTAGTGATGTCCGTGCTCTGATCTTTTTCATCTCTGATGATCAACATAATTGATGTGTTAACTTAAAGTATTTCGGAATCTAGGGTCATATAAACGTTTATGCTTCCCTTTTTTCTCGGGCCTAGAACTTTACTTAACCTACGTAGCTATTCACTTCATGATGAACATCATAGATAAGGACATGCCTGTCTTTAACACGAATGGACACTTCAGATCCAATGTGAGAAAACTCCGTTAGATGAGACAGTACGATACCGAAGTCAAATTTAACAGAGGATGTCAGCTCTTTTTGTACAAATAACATAAAAATTGGTCCAGTCTCTGAAAACCTAAGGAATTTTTAAAAAACGCAATTTCACTATAAATATATAGTAAAAAATAACGTTTGTTCATAAACTTATGGCACAATGCTATAGGTCGAAAGTTTCGGTATTAAGGCATCAGTAGCATCATTGGAGAATTAACAACTCTGATTTATTTCTCCAAATTGCAATTTTTGTCGCTTTTACGCTAGCAAAGGTCCCTAACACCGGTCCAAAATATGAATTTTTGGGGGACGAGAAAAGTAGTAAATAATAATTATCTTGGTTGAATAAAATGTTTTTATTCAATATCCTCTTTGCTTTGTATAAAATCACCATTTAGTGTTTCGCATACAAATAATATACATGTACTCCTATTATTGGGATTGGAGGGGTGTGGCCCCATCTTCTAGGGTTAAGTTTTAGGAGATTTTTTGGTGACAAGTTATGCCAAATGATTCGCATATATCATTCATTACTTATCATTTCGATACAACAATGTGCTTAATTTCTCCTCATTCATTCATATTTCATAGGAACCGTTCCGAATGATTGCGGGAATCGTCGGAGCATTAAAACTAGTGCCAACAACTACTTTTCGTAGGAATTGTTGCATATATTGCCATAACAAAAAAGCAAATGTCTCATTTATTTTTTTCGTATGAAACGTTAGGAACGACTTAGTGAATCGTCCTAGCAACAAACCTAGTGCCAACTATTTTCATAGGACATGTTAGAAAATGTTGAGTACATTGTTATAGAAACAAAGCTAACATACCATTTATTTTTTCGTACGAAACGTTAGGAACGATTGAGTAAATCGCTAAAGCAACAAACGTGTTATTTCGTTTACTTTCCTAAGGAAATGGTAGGGACGGTTTAGTTAATCAGTCAGAGACGGTTAAATGAATCGTCAGGCAGACAAGGTCGTCCTTTACGGTCATCTTTCATTTGGTTACTCACTAAACTGCATTGACTTTGCAATTTTATGTATAACTAGATCGAATTAGGTTTCAGTTTAGACAACTCTTATTGGAGGAAAGGTGTACGTGTCACTTGAACCATTACATATTGAATGCATTTTACATTATTTTAGAACATGAAATTGTCACACATCATTCGATTCTGTAATTGTGTTCCCACAAGTGTGTTCCCACAAGTGTGTTCCTTTACAAGAGTTAATGCCATATATGTGTTCTTTTTAATTAAATATGCTCAGGTACATGAGTAGACAATGCTGCTGTATTTTTTTAAATTTGTTCTTGACTCGTTCAAGTCTATATTGAACAGATTGATAATACAATTGAAAAATCTAGATTTGCATCTGATCGTCGAACTCATTTATTTGTTTCCATCGAAATTGATAGACATGGATTTGTTCTCATTTGTGGTGTTCAAAATCATGAACAGTTTGTTGTCTGGATTTTCATCATTGTTGCAATATTTCATCATTTCACTTCGATATTTTTAACGGTGCTATCATATTCTATATATGTACCATATTCTACAGTTTTTCGTGAGTTAATCATTTGTCAACGTTCCAGACGTTGGGACAGAGCAAATTACAAATAATTAAAAAAGAAAACTGTAAGTATGACGGTCTGGATTGAATGTCTGTAAACCATGGGCCAATTACTTTGAATACTACATATTGAAAGTAATTATTATGCAATTATAGGGAAAATGACATTTTACGTATAATATTTTGATTTCATTTTTAATTCGCTTTCTAATCCTTTAAAAATCAAGTGAGAGCGAAAACCAGGATATTCTTTGGATATTTTTTTATTAGAAAAAACTAAACCAGTAAAAATCCAATCGCTTTTAAACAAAAGTGAAACTTATTGGTCATCAAAGTAAAAGTTGTATCTGCACACGGTCATACACGCATGCATAATTGTATTTGTATGTGAGAATGTATAAGAATACAAATTTGCATCAAGTTTTAAATTTTGATACACCAAAGAGATAACAGATTTCGATTTCTAATTGGAGTTCATTTCTATTAGCTCGATTTTTATAATGCACTACATATGTACCTATATTTTGTTGATATTTCGCAATATTGCTGGACATCAATTTTTCAATATAATGGAATTAAAAATAAAAAAATGAAACACTTGAAGTTAGAAACCTATGATACAGTTTTATATTGAAATTGAAAGTCAAATATTTGAATAACGGTAAAATCGTGTATATATACAATGAAAATCGAAAACTTACGAAGGGTTGCTTTTTTATTTCAAATATCGATAATTCGTGCATGATCTTACAAATATTACATCACTTCCGTTCCATGTGATTAATGCTGTCCATGCGCTTTGTAATCTGGGCAAAATAAGTATACTTTTTATGTTTTATAAACTTAAGAGAAAGATAAGATGTAGTCGCTGCTAGTTATTTGTATACACACATGATGAATCTGTAGAAACTATGTCTCAACTTCATCGCATGCTTTTCATAATTGACCAAATAAAGATTTTAATTTTGTACTGATATATTTGTTACGTTATTATGTGACACATACTGGACGGACTGGACATCATAAAATTTCAGAATTTACTTAAGGATGAGAATTATCTCATCTCCGGACTCTCAGTCAACGAGAATTCAGGATTTACTTGATTTAAAGAAAAATTCTCAGACTTAAGCAAATTCCTGAGTTTTAAAGTGCCTGAACCTGATCATGAGTCAAACAAAATAACACATATAGGTCCAAATACCTATTTGGTAATGGAGCGAGAGTCACCGTGGCTCGCCTTCAGAACTTGAGGTCAGGGGTTCAAGCCTCTGGCTCTATATGAAGCTATTGGTTTTTCCTTTCCTTTGAATGAGATAAATAGAATCTATCACCTATTTGTACAGAGACACAGAAATCTCACCTGAGTGTCGAAGATTTGCAGTCCACGACGAGGCTTGCCGAGTCGTGGATGTTGCAAATCTTTGACACGAGGGTGAGATTTATCTGTTCCTGTATCAATTGGTGGTTGATTATTTTTCTCTCACCCTCAAATAATGCATTTCTAAGTAGTAAATATATAGGGGCAACAGTGCATTCAAGCGGACGAAATATGTCAAAAGTTGGTCAAGACAGTTTACCGGTAATGACGTCAGGGGGTTTGAGAAAAGCACGCGGGGTGCGAGACAGAGGTATATCAGAACGGGTACATTGATTGATTTCTCTGTTCGGGGTGAGAGAAAGTAAAATCCGGACCCCCGTGACACAAAATATGGCGGCACGTTCAAGAACCCTCACTACTAAAGTGATTAGCGAGCGGCAAAATTTATATTCCTTCACCTAAATTCTCTGACTTTTCTATGTAAGAGATAGACTTATGAGGGACGTTACAACCCGCCAACGGGTGACGTACGAGTATCCTATAATAATGATACGCGGGCTAAGGTGAGATGGTCTTTATCGCAAGACCCGGCTATAACTTTGACAAATAACATTGGATAAGTGTCAAGGATGTTTGAAAAAAAGTCTTAATAAATAGGGAAAATGGATTGAATAGCCGTCTCAACGTGGAAAGCAATTGTAAATCTCTGACGGGATGGGACCAGGTGTCCGGAAGGAGACAGCGTCCCCATTGGCATACCACACAAAACCAGCTCAAAACAATATTGGATATATGTGCATGCGTTATTCATTGAATTTTGTTAACACAGGCGTATATCTCCAAACCATGTTTTTTTTTATTCGACTAGTGTTGTTATCGAAGCATGATGACAATAAACGCCCGTGCTTTAAATCATACTATCATAGGTAATCTTTAAATTTAAACAGTTCCTTCTCCATTGAGAAAAACCTCGGTAGTCCAGGGCTTCTAAAACGTTTTGGAGTGCTGTATTCAGTAACAGCAACGCCAGCCACATTAGCAGCATTGGTGTCGCCTAGTTAGGACCGTTGTTGTATGTTTTCTTGAATTGAGAAGTTATTGAAATTTTAACATAATTTATATGAACTGCATTTTATATAATCAGGGTATTGTTTGTTTTCTTGACCAGAGAAGTCATTTTGAGATTTCTAATATGATTTGGTCCATGTTTGTAATGAAGTCACATATATTCAGCTATATGAGTTTCAATTTATTTATCAAAGGTATACATATCGAAGCGTGTTCGATTGGTTTGTCTTGTAAAGGTAAATCTGAAATCAGGTAAAACCAAATGAGCTATGATTTTGAAGGCCCAAAGCATTAGCATTCGTGAAGTACTC
>JACSZP010026964.1:2762-16787 GCA_016161895.1 Pinna nobilis
ATGAGACAATAAAAACTGAGGTCCCGTGTCACATTAAAGAACCCTCCCTGCTTGACGGCCATAAATTTGTCCCCTTCACCAGCACATGGTGACATCTCCATATAAGTGAAAGGTTCTTGAGTGGGACGTTAAACAATCGGTTCAAATCTCCACCACACTGCAGTTAGCAGTTCTTCTTTTTCAGGAGAGACAGTAAAAACTTTGCTCCTGTGTCACAGTAGGTGTTGGCATGTTAAAGAACCCTCACTGCTCAATGGTCATAAAGTGCTGACCATAGGCAAAATTTATCGTCCTTTATCAGCATACAATGACGTCTCCATATATGTGAAAGATTCTTGAATGGGACTCTAAATAACAGTACAACCAACCAACAAAGTGAAGATGGCATGTACATGTACTTTCAGATGTAGCCAATGACTTATATTACCTGCTTGACTTGCTGTATTAACAAGAACTTTATATCAATGTTAGTAAAAAAAAAAAAAAGGGCTGTCACACCCCATTTTTGCACAGGGGCCAGGGCCAACGGAATTGGGAAAATAACATCATTCAGTATCAAATTGGAAAAAATATTTACACCAAATTTTGATGACGTTTATTACTAGGTACATGTACCAATGAATCTTACATAATGATACAGTGTACATAAATTTTTATCAAATTTGAAGTACAAAAAATAACCTCATAACTACAGTATTTGCCAGGATACTTAAAAGTATCGGGAAAATTCAAGCTTATTCAAGCATTTAAATAACCCTTTTGACTTTAGTAGGACCGATTGGGAATTTTGAGGACTTGGATTGGAAAAAAAAAAGATACTATTTTGCATTGGGAATGGGGCCGAATTTCTGCCACAAAACATTTTGATCGACGGCCCTGAAAAACCAACCAAGATGAGTTTGTTATCGTTCATTTTATATTGTTATTTACAGTAAGTGGCTTAAACCTCGGCAAACTTCAAGAGAAGATCCCAGATGTGACTGACCCCAGGGTCAATGGCACCTATGTAAATGGCTTGATGCCAAGTCAGATGTACAGGATCCATGTTTGGCCAAAGAATGCCAATGGCAAGGGAGAGGTTGCATTCATCCAATCAACCACCTCGGCACCGTCAAGTAAGTTTCAGGTTTTAGTAGAGTATAGGATATATTATCAGTTGGCTCAGGTATATTGTCGTTGGCTAAATTTTCTGCTAAAATGTTATCACTACTGTAAATCCAGAAATTCTCGCGGAACTCTATTTTAGCGATTCGATGGTCAATGCAATTATTTGCGATACTATTTTTTCGCGAGCGTGCATTTAAGTTAAAAGTTTGTGTTGTTTGATGCATATTAATATCAGGTCAGTATATTTAGCGAGAACTTTATTTTGGTGGGTAAGTGCTCTCGCTTAATTATGCGAAAATAAAGCTCTCACGAATAAAACTGGATTTACAGTAATTATTTTGTGACAATCTATTGAAATTTGTCCCTGGGGCATTATATTGGTAAAATACAGGTAAAAACCTTGCCTCTTTCCTGCTTCTTCAAGTAAATCATGATTTTGCTCAAAAAATTTTTATTTAGCTCAAACAAATCCTATTATGGCTGAATGTTTTGCTAAAAAAGTTGAAATCATGGTGTGAAACCTTGATATATAGTAATGAAAGCCAGCTCCATTTTCTGTTGGTCAGACTCCACTAAATGGTTTTCCATAGGCGACTATGTCAATGTTTGGTCAAATATTCCATGTTTCCGATGTTCCAATGTATGTAAACTATATACCAATTTGTAGGCCGTTCCTTCCCCAATTCTCGAATAAACTCAAAACCATGGGTTGACCATCTGGATTTTTCCCTACATGTCCCTGATTAGGGCCACCCCCATTTCGGCACAAAATGTACAGAAAATTTTGACACTGGGTTACACCTAATTCAAGGGGCCCAAAAGTTCACTTTTCAACAATCAAGTCATTCTACATATTTTTCAACACTTTACTGCCCACTTTATGATATTCAAATGAAAATAATAGCATTATACACCAATCAGAGAACATCTAACATAGCAGCTCCCCTCTCCCTACTCCTTCTTAACCAACCAAATTGCCCCTTATTTAGTGGAGTCTGACCTATTGACCATCAACATTTCAGTGTCCTTGTTGTAGCTGAATAAATCAGCAAACCTTGTCGGCCTATGTGTTGCCATTCAAGATTTTCAAAATAATGTGAATCTGTTACTAATTTCCTCTCTGAAAACTTATTGGTGATTTTTAAAAGCTTTCAGCTGGGACTTCAGTGTTGAGTTGTTACATGAATATTGAAAGTAATATATAAAATCTAAGGAATTAATTAGTTTTTGTTCATTTTGATAGAATTTATTCCTTTTCTTTCAGTGAAGTCTGCTCCAACATTCACAGTAAAGAATGTCAATGAAACATTTATGAATGTGACCTGGACTCTTGTAATGAACCCCAAATCGGGAACCGTAGTTTTTATAGAGTACAGAAAGGAGGGTAAGTTGAATGTTATAATTTAATTAAAAATTATAGAAAAATTTGGTTTCACATTTGCTTTATCAACACTAGGGTCTTTTCAAATCGTACACTGAACAAACCAACTTAAGAGTAGGGATATATTCAGTTACATGTAGCTGGGTTGCTCCTAGCAACCACTAACCACATCGTCAGACAGCCTGCATGTTGTGAATGTGCTCTACGTCACATGAAAACAATTATTTCCTTTTTACATTTACCGAAAGAATTACATATTCAAACGACAATTAGTAAAGGAGGAGTTGGATAAAAGTAGTTCTGGTAACATTTCAGGAAGTGGGCGTGTCTTAAGAACCAAATCAAATATTGGGATATAAAATGGTTTGGAATATGAACAACAGCCAATCAAATTTGTTGTGTCATACAGAATTAAATTATTATTGTTTGACATCCTATGAAAGAATCTTTCATTTTATGTTGGAGAAGAGTAATATCTATATGGCCTATGCTTGGCACATGGCAATTGAGCAATGAAGGATCTTTTTTTACTGTCTCATTTGAAGGACAGGAAAAGCTGGCCATGTCTGGCAATTGGATTTGAAACCAAGACCTCCAGTCAGAGGATGAACTCGCTACCCATGGGGCCATGACACCCTTCATGTAGAGTGATGGAAGAATGGAAGGGGGACAAAAGACAATATTTATCCAAAACTCCACCACGAACAATTTTTTTTTTCGCCTTGTTTGTTTGATCAACATGAAAAGAGATTAATAAAGATGAATTCAAATGAGATTCTAATTCTGTGCTTGCAGGAGCCTATGATTTCCAACAGTCGGCTGACGAGGTTTCCAAACAATGGAAAGCTGTGTCCAACCTTGAAAGAGGAACCACATATGACCTCAGACTGGTGGTCACCAATGGGAAAGCTACATCAAGTAGTGCTATACAGAAAATCACAACAACTGGAATATGTAAGCATCTCTTTAATTTTTCTGTATGGATGTGTGCACATATAGTGGACCCTCATTAATCCAGATGCCTAAGTCTTTCACAAACAAATTGTCTGGATAAATGAAGCATCCGGATTACTGAAATAACAAATTTATAATGTCTGGTACAAATTAAGAATTCTGCTCCTAGGCAATTTTATCAAAATGCAAAAGCATCTGGATTATTGGCATCCAGATTAATAGGGCTCGACTGGACAAGTACATGTATCATGCATACAAATACCAAATATCGTGTTTTGATTACATTATTGCCCTAGATTCCATGCTAACATAGTTAGGATTTTATCTGGGTTGGGCACCGGAATTCTTAAGAATTTACTTAGGTCTGAGAATTTTCTCAACTCCAACTTATCAACCAATCAGAATTCAATATTAGCTGGAGTTAAATAAACTCTCAGACTCGAGTTTCTCAAGTTTAGTAGTGTCAGGCCTTGATCCAAAAACTTTTGATTTTATGTGTCCGTTTTTCCTTTCTATTTGCAGCACAAGCCTACAGCCTTGGCGCCAACTGGGGTTGGTTTGTTGGCCTTGTCATCTCCTTACTTGTTATCATCGCCATAGCAGTCCTCATCTTCATTATGAGGAAGAATGTCAGAGGCAAGCCACCACCTACAGCCAAACTCAATGGTAAATCTACTTCTACATATTTCTTCTTGTGTTGTAATTTTTATAACCCCCCCCCCCCCTTCCCAAATGGTAAATGGATTTCTGTACAACCTGCCATTTTCTAAGTTAAGCAAATGGCTCACTTTGTCTCCCTTGGTGGATGGGGACATTTTTTTTCTATCATGTGGCTGAAACACAGTGGAACCTTGCTACCCAGATTGCCGGTGTAATTTGCCAAAATCAGACTGAGATTGCCTCAATTACAGAGATGCTATTTTTTATGACAAATCCTGAAATCAGGTTTTTCTCATTCAGTTTAGGATTTTTATTCCTACAGATACAAAATTCAAAATTTGGTAATATTTCTGATGTAGATGAGCATTTTCAGGATATTTTGCCTATTGGTGCTAGCATCTCTGCATTTATGGATATAAGTCAAAACAGCCAAGGATATTGGTAAACATGCTGAATTTTGATATTTTGCAAGATGTATTTTTTCTTTTTCTTTTATCTTTTTATGGACACCAAGATATCCCAAGCATTGCTGGAGCTAGCATTGGGGTGACCTACTATCATCCATATGACATACATTGTTGTTGTTGCGTTGTTGTTTAACGTCCCACTCAAGAACATTTCACTCATATGGAGACGTCACCGTGCGCCGGTGAAGGGCGACAAATTTTGCCTGTGCTCGGCACTGCTGGATGTAGAGCAGGGAGGGTTCTTTAACGTGCCAACACCTACTATGACACGGGACCTAGGTTTTTACTGTCTCATCCGAAAGACAGGACATACATTGTAGTTGAACCTTTATATTGATTGGGCACTATGTATACCAACACATACATTCTGTTTTTTTGTTTTGCAAAATGATCTCAGAGGTTAGTTTGTTTTCAGGCAAGATTCTGACATAAATATAGGTGTAATATAGACTTATAATATCTGTCTCCGAGTTTCTGCCTTGTTAAATATAAATCTGGGCCTGATGTGGCTCAGTGATTAGCATGTTCACCCTCTGACTGCGTGGTCTTGGGTTTGAATCTATGCCATGCTGTGGTTGGCTGTCCCTGTCCTTTAGATGAGATAGTAGAATTTGAGGTCCCATGTTCCACCAGTAGGTGTTGACACATTTAAGAACTCTCCTTGCTCAATGGCCAAAGTTTGAGAGCATCAGGCAATTTTGAGACCCTTCACTGGCATATGATGATGTCTCCATATAAATAAAACATTCTTGAGTAGGATGTAAACCCTTTCAACACCACAGACCAAAATGGACTGGCCCAGACAATAGAAAAGAACATAACATTCTGATACTTGGGGTTGAAAGGGTTAAACAACAGAACAACCAAACAATATAAATCCTTAGGAGGATGGAAGAATGTTCATACGTACAGAAAATTAGAATACTTGCCAATATCTTAGAAGATGATGATTCCTACAAGTCGAGACATATATTTCATGCCATTCTAACCTCTGTACTTTCAGCGCCAGCTCGTAGCACGACGTCCGGATTCACGGGCCAGGACGGTGAATACAATTACAGGTATGGCAGGTAATGCGACGCTTGGTATAGTATAGGTAGAAACAAGGTGTCATGTGGTCATGCTAATACTCTGCTTCTTATCGTGTGTAAACAGCCTGTATTACGATGATTTATAGTACCTGAGATGTGTATATGTGGAGTGCGATGATTTGCCATCCAGCTTCTTCATGTTACAATAGAACTTTTTTAAATAATGGTCCTCCAAAATTCCTTTTCCAAGAACTTATGAAATAACACTGTCAGTTGACTGCACAAAATTATTAACCTTGATGACAATATTAAGGACATTTTATGAATTAAGGGATATTGTATTTGCAATTTGCAATGTTTTTGTACAGCCTGATATTTGATGAGATTTCACACCTGACTTCTTAATAATTATTATCAATCACCTTCTCCCCCTCCATTTCCTTATCTTTAGCAACCCTCCCCCTCCCCTCAAGGTACATTGTATATGAACTTGAAATTAAGTTTGTTGAAAGTTATCATGGCCAGATATTCATGAAACATATCATGGCAACCCATCTATACACATACTTTTTACATGCAGTTAACAAACATGTAAAATTCAACAATATAAAAATTAAACCATATTATGTCTGACTGATGTTTTCTTATAAAACCACATGACGCTTTGTGAAATGTTCCATATTTAGATATAATCCTTTCTAATCTTTGACCTCAATTGACCTTTGACCTCAAGGTATGTGCATATGATTTTATACCTGGGGGTCAAAGGTTGATTTTCATGATAATTGTTCTTGCATTAAAAACTGCTCATGGAATGTCCAAGTTTGATGTATCAGTGGCCTTGCTTATAAAGAACCTCCGATAAAAATCGCTCATAAGTTGTAAGTGCATAAAAATTTAGTACTATAAATAGATAACTTTAAATATAATTTATGAAAATCAGATTTCATTTCTAGTGGTCAAGTTTATAGTAAAATATACAAAAAATGATAAATTGAAAAAGTTGCTCATTTACGATTACGAGTGATTTTAATTGTAAGATGTTTTTGTGAGAATTTGATCCAGGAGTCTAAGACTCAGTTTTCCTAATTTACGTTTAATTTTCATTTATATTGCCAGGTACATTAATTACACCTGGAGCTGTAAACAAACCCTCTAAATCTAAGAGCTGTTATCTTAATGAACATTTTCAAATTCTCTTAATGAAGTTTGAAAAAGGAGTTGTCAGTCATCAAGAACAATTATCATTTGAATTCTTACTTCACTATGGTTACACATCATGCATGAAGCCTGTTCCGAATTTACTACTCATCTTTCAAATTTATAACTCATTTGGCCTGTACCTGCATCACTTTTACATAACGGAACAAATTTGTGTACTATGCGATGCCCTATAACGTTTGTGCGAGACAAGAATCATCATTGTTGATGGAACGTAACTCCATGTTATCTTCCTGTTGAAATGACGTTGGCACAGGATATCGTTTTCTGGTGTCATTCTTTCTCCGAAGAAATAATTATCCCATACAAATGTTATAAGGTATCCCATGGAACATGAATTAATTCCATTTTCATGTGTCTTAAAATTTATGGAACAAAGTATTTCTTTGTGTAAAAAGTAGAATTTTATTGGGAGTATCACGCTAAAAGTTCAATATATCTATCAACCTTGCAATGGAAAGGCTTCATGGATATGTATACATATATATAAGCATGTATTTTCGTTATATTTATTGTTCTTAAGATAACACAATTAGCATGCAAGAAATCAGATGCTCGTTGTTTCGTAACAGTGTTGTATTTTATACCTAATCGAAGAGATGGGATATATATGCATTTATACATATATATTTTTGTGGTTGTCTCCCCTTTTTACAATGCCTCAGCTTCTCTTTATACTCCAGAACAAAAAGAGAAAGTAACTACATTAAGGGATTAGGAATGCAATTACATAAGATACTGCATTTTGTGGTAACCTTATTTCTGTGACCTTGCCACTGCACTTCATGCCAAAGGCATTACGAGCAGTTATTTCTGTGATCTTGACCACTTGTCTATCAAAAAAGTTTACAGCGCCACAAACAGTCTTCAGAATTACATGCATGTTATCCATAAACAGCAGAGAATGGTCATAATAGACAGATACTCTGCAAGTGATAAATTTTGTAACAGGAAACATCTAATAACACCCGCTAACTGTTGGTGGATATGAAACTTACATTTGTTAACTGATTGTTTTGTAAATATTGAAACCTGAGATCGATACTGACTTCATGGTGAAGTATTTGCCATCATACCGGGAAGGTAATAGTCCCAGTATACAGTTGACTTCGAAAATAAGGAAGTCGGAAACAATGAATTTCTGGTAATAACATACGAAATCTCAGTCCCATGTGTTTATGTTCAGCGTATGTAAAAACTGAAACAACAAAATACTGCTACAACAAAGTTAATTTACCGGTCCCAATGCATTTGTTATAAGCATATTTGACTGTAGGTGGGATGCCTCCGTGGATGAGTGGTTAGTGTGTTCGACTGTGAATCGAAAGATCCTGGTTCGAGCCCCATAGCGCCACTGC
Organism: Pinna nobilis; assembly: GCA_016161895.1. Classification (NCBI taxonomy): domain Eukaryota; kingdom Metazoa; phylum Mollusca; class Bivalvia; order Pterioida; family Pinnidae; genus Pinna; species Pinna nobilis. The sequence continues at coordinate 10,942 of JACSZP010026964.1, forward strand.
GGTTGGCCGTCCCTGTCTTTCGGATGAGAAAGTAAAAACCGAGGTACCGTGTCACAGTAGGTGTTTGCACATTAAAGAACCCCCCCTGCTCTACGGCCAGCAGTGCCGAGCATGGGCAAAATTTGAAGCCGTTCACCGGCACACGATGACGTCTCCATATTAGTGAAATATTCTTGAGTGGCATGTTAAATAACAATACCATACCATACCAGACTGTAGATGGAAGTTGCTGACTTTTCGTGTCCTTCAAAGATGCATGCTGAAGACCCCTTACTATTCAGTGACTATAAGTGCTGTAAGCCTAGGTGGAATTGACTAGCCTTTGCTGTCCTTCAAATAAGACAGAAGAAATCAAGATTCTGTGTCACAGTAGACCTTGACATATTAAACATCTCTCACTTTTCAATGAGTGTAATTGCTGAGCAAGGCTGATTATTCAAGCATTAGTGGAAGTTGTTGGCCTTTTCTGTCCTTCAAATAAGACAGGAAAAATCAAGGTCCTGTGTCACATGGGGCTTTGGAACACTAAACACCCCTTACTGCTCCATAGCTGTGAGTGCTGAGCATGCCCTTACTGACAGAATGATGGTTCAAGCATAGGTGGATGTGGTTGGCCTTTCCTGACCTTCATGTCACACTGAAGGCCTAGCACACTAAAGATCTCTTTCTATTCAATGGCTGATGGTTTACATCTTGTTTATTCAATCTATTTTGGGACTGTACCAGACCACACCTCCTAAACGTTTTAATTTTCACTGAATTTTGTTTTCATTTTTTTTACCATTATTTTACCTTGGTGTTTGATGGATTTGTTGGCTAACTGCATTTTCTATTGTAATCCCAAGTATTTATTCAAGTAATGTATATCATATCTTACTCCATATGTGTGTGTCATCTGCTCTTCACTGTGTATTTGATTATCAGTTAGATTTTCATTTTCACTTTTTGTCAGAATTTAGATATCATTGAAGTTTTTTTTAGTGCTAGAGAGTGTCTGTGTTTTCATTAGTTATAGATTGTATTGACAGTAGTTAGGCCTATTCTATATCACATAATCTTGAGCTTTTGAGTCTAGTAACCCATAGGCCAGAGTACCTTGAAACCAGTTCATTCCAGTTTCAAATTTTTATTTTCTCTTGACTACAAATGTTTTAGGTCATTAGAAATGATTTTCAATGTACAGTAGAGACGGTCTATAAAGAATTGGCTTAAAGCGAATTTAGTGCTATAAAGAAGAGGAATAAAATCCCGGAAAAGAATTGCTACTCATCTATATATGAAGTAAATTATGATGCTTAAAACGAAGGATGCCTATAACGAAGTAAAAAATCAATCCCCTTTGACTTCGTTAAAGACCAACTCCACTGTATTTTTATTTTTATTTAATTCTTGTTTCAAGCAGTCATGTGTCTGATATTTTGATATGCTTACTCTGTTACTTCCATTTCCCTTGTGAATTGTCTTCCTTTATAATTTTCTTGGAAACTAAACTCTCCCTTGCCATTAACTTTGGAACTAAATAATCCCCAGACAATACTATTCCCCTTTCCTACAAGTGTTGCCTTCCCTGCTCTGCAGTATGCTACATCTACAAGAACTGGCCTGTCTTTCGGATGAGATGGTAAAAAACTGAGGTCCCGTGTCATAGTAGGGGTTGGCACATTAAAGAACCCTCCCTGCTCTACGGCCATAGGTGCCAAGCATAGGTAAAATTTGTTGCCCTTCACCGGCACACGGTGACGTCTTCATGTGAGTGAAGGATTCTTCATTGGGATGTTTAATAACAATACAACAACAAAGACTGACATAATCTCCGACGGCAAAATGACAGAGGGCTGCCATGGCTCTGTAGTTAGCGTGTTTGCCTTCAGATCATAAAGTCATGGGTTCGAAGCTGCATCACACTAGGGCTGGCTGGTCCTTCTGATGAGACCGTAAAAACCTAGGTCCCTTGTCACAGTAGGTGTCGTCATGTTAAAGAACCCTCACTGTCCAATGGCCTAAGTGCCAAGCACAGACAAGATTTGTTGCCTTTGACCGATGGACGGTGACATCTATCAACGTGTTTATTCCTCTTATTGTTCGTATTTTCCAATATATAGTGTTTGGGCTTTACTAGATCTGGCTAGTCTTTGGACTTAGTTTGTACTAAGTTCAGTAGTCATATTTGCAGACTTACCGGTACTTTGTTCTTCCACGATATCAGGTACTTAACCTTTAAATTGGGTGGCTAACTTTTGTGCACTTAACCCTGCTTTAGCAACCACCTATATATAAAAGCAATCTGGTCACAAACACCACTTTTTGGTTGCCCCCAATAGTACAATTTGTATAAAAATCAACCTCTATTTAAAGACCACCTCCTTAAACAGACCAGTTTACTTGTGTCTCTAAGGAGTCGTTATATACAAGTCACCTGTATTTAATGACCTAACCTCCACAAATAAGGTTGGCCTTATCATTTAAACTTACAAAACAATAAATAATATAAAAAAGACGCAGTACAGAGGGTACCTTGAGCATTATTCCATGCAACCACAAAAATATGATCACATAAAAAAGAAATCGGCTTAGATTTTATTCTGCAAAATTATGGAAAAGCTGGTATTTTCATATTTTTTATTTTTGTTTCAGCTACGAAGGCAGTATTCACAAAAGTGCTCACTCCATTGACAAAGCTCCGTATGATGACAATGGATATGATCGCTACAAAGATGGTTACGATGACAGAGACGGCGACGGTAGAGATGACAGATACTGGGATGACCGCTATGATAATCGCTACGGCGACGATGACAGGTATGTAGATGACCGCTACGAAGGACAGGGTTACGATAATAAGTACTATGATGACCGTGGCTACGATAAGTATGATGCCCCCCGCTATGATGATGACAAGTATGAAGACCGTCGTGACTATGATGACCGCCGTGACTATGACGATCGCCGTGGTAATGATGACCGACATGACCATGATGATCGCCGGGACAATGGTGACCGTGATGGATATCGCCGCAATGGGAGTGTTGATGATTACTATCCTGAGGATGATAAAGCTTATGAACCCTACGAACGCCGTGGATATGACAGAACCCCCAGTTACGAGAAGCGCCCTATTGATGATATAGATACCTACCAGTACCAGCGGGAACCATCCAAGTTTGATAAAGATGGCTACCCTGTGGACACTCGTCCACGTGATGCTGCCAATGGATCTGAACACAAGAAAAGCACTTCCAGTTTTGTTTAAAGCTCGCCTGGTTGATGTGGTTTTCACCATTTGAACATTCCATTGGACATTTGTGAACTGTATTAATCAAACTAGGAAACGACTATATTCTAGAGTTGGGATAAACCATGTAGCAGAACGAATAATTGTTTAATTGGATCGTTGATTTTCTAGAAGGCTTTACGACATTCCAATAATGTAGCGGAGGTATATTTACTGGCATTTTCCCTATTTTCAAACTCTAGAAAGGATTTTGATCGTACCCCTCACATATCAAAGAAAGGTTTATCATAATAAAAGGTGTATTGAAATTGAACTTATAAGTTTCCCTGAAAATATCTTGGCTGTTTATTCTTTTTTGTATAACCATTTCCAACAGAAGTAATAGTATTGCAATGATGTTGATTAAATTTTGGCATTTATTTTACTTTTTTTTTTAAATACTCACCATATTCAATCCATTCATTAGACCTTAACGAGTGTATTAGACAAATGGTAATGAGTTGTACGAACCATCATAAAGATACAATTACATAGTTTTTTTTTTTTGGTAAACAGAAGTGAAATCTGATTTTATAATCTAGACAGATCTTATTTTGGAAATTAGCCATACCTCTTCCGAGGAAGTAAGTGAGAAAACAGCAATGTTGATTAAAAAAAAATTTGTCGGCAGAGAATAAGTTGTCCAAATAAACTATGTCAGAAACTAATTTAGGTTCCCATTTAAAATGACCAAGAAAAAGGTAAAGTGTATTTTGACCTAAAAAGTTTGAAAACTTAAATAGTACATCAGAAAAAATACTAAAGTACTTTGGATTTATCATCTGGGATAAAAAAAAATTTGATTTTAAAGGATCTAGATAAACGTTATTGTTAAGTAGGGAACTTTGTAAGAACTCCTCTTCTTCAATTCACGTTTTTACGACTTCCAAAGCATCAGCAGGTGCTTTTGTATAGCAAAACTCTGGTGTTCTTTAGGTTTTGGGTAGTGAAGAATTTTGCAATTACAGTACACACCAAATGTATATCTCTATTGTGGATTAAGAGGAATTTCTCCGTCAAAGAAATTCAGATGAAAATTACGGGGTTATAAATCACTTGACAACCGAAAATTACGATGGTGAGATTATTTGAATTTTAATCTAGACAATGTACATTACATCTTTTTTAATTTTCTTAATCTAGATTTCTTTTATAAGTGCCATTTCATTATTCAAAGAACACATGTAATTGTAAAAATATCATTTTGTAAATAGTATCAATGACTTGTTTATATGTAATTTAGATTAGGTTTTTATCCTTCTACAAAACTTCCATAATATGCTACGCATACACTGCGATGAGATAACCAAAGTAGCGCCTCCTCATTGGTCAATTTTTTTTTATGTATGAATAACTGCATTTTTTAATTCACTTGTATATTTTGTAATAAACCATGTATTGAGAAAATAATCATGAATGAATATCATTTTTTACTATATGTATATTTTTATAATTGTAAGAAACGTTTCAAAATAAGAGATAAGTCTGTAAAGAGAATTTCATATATTTGTACATTAGATCCATTTTTCATACATTTGGAAACGCAATTTATACCAATCACTGTACATTCCATCTATTTTTACATTTATTAACCCATTCACCCCTAAAAAGCAGTAGACTTTTCAGTTAATCAATGGTTAAGGCGAGTCCGAATATGTTATTAGGGGTGAATGGGTTTAACTCGATTCTTTCTCATGTACACAGCTTAAGCATTTGTAAAATACCTGGATAAATTTTTTGATTTCATGAACATGTTTGATTCTTTATATTACAGAGTACCTGGTACTACAATTTTGTACAAATATCTAACATGATGACAATAAATTTTTATATTTAGAAAACTGAACTTGTTTTTTATTTCCGGGTCAATTCTTACTCTTCCTTTTAAGAATAATATAAGTAAGTACTTATCAAATTCCTAGTTGGATGCAATGCCGTTTGGAATACAGTTGAGTCTTGAAAACTTGAACGTGGATCTCTTGAAGTTCTCAATTTCTCAAAGTAAAATGATGGTGGTCCCAATTTTTTTCCTTCATAAATTAAGCAAATTTATTCTCGATCTTTTGAACGTTGACTGGGAAATTTTCGATCTCTCAAATAAATTTCACAATCCAATGCTTAAAATACCTGTGAAATATCATCTCAATCTTTTGAAATGCGAATTTTTGGCAGACATTGTAGTGTCACAAGTGTTTATCTAGCTTTTAAAGGTGACAACATTATGGTAAGATTTTACAGAATATTTACCAAAAAAATTAGTGATGAGAACATTGTCCAGGAAAGGGAGTGAATTAGAGGGTTTGGGAGGCGGATTAGCGTTAAGCTGGAGAGTAATAGTATTTTTGAAAACTCTAAGTTTATCAGCGGCCCGGAGCACTTCGGGTCTTCAAGATTCAACTGTATATTGTTCTTGTTTGTTTGTTTTATTTTATATCACACGATAATTTATCAGTCATAATGGTGACGGCCAGTTTTTACTGGTAGAGGAAAGAACCCAATTAAAATGTACCTGGGAAGAGACCACCGGATTTCTGCAAGTTTACTGTCAAAGTATCTCACAGTCTTAACTGGAAAA
>JACSZP010026970.1:2712-15600 GCA_016161895.1 Pinna nobilis
GGTAACACCGGAATATGAGTTTGTAAACTCTTCAGTTTTGGAGATTGTTTTTGTTGACAGAGGTTATCAATCAGTCCAACACCCCGATATGGCCGCAATTACGGAAGATTGAACTCACGACTTATCTCATGCCGTTTTCGCCGAAAGAGCTGAACAGGTGAAAGTTGATTATCCTTATCTCGATATCGAAAGTAGAGTTGTAGTGTAGAGATTTCTGGTTAAAATCAAATCAAGAGTTAGGCGGATCTATGGAGGTCAAGGGGTTGTTGTTTCCTTTGGGGTTTTTTTTGAAAAAAAAATATCGCTAAGAGAGAGAGAGAATCAATTGTAATTCATTAAATTAGCTAGTCCAAGGTCAATGTCATTCATGTAGGACCCTAAGGTCAAGGTCACTGAAACCTTTAACTTCTATTTTCAAAACTGACATTTCAAATGTCCCGATAAGGAATCGTTTTTCCCAAGTTAATGACAGAATGTGTAATTTAAACAGACGACAGGTAAAGATTCACCAAAAACATGTATAGACGTGATTTTTGAAAACAGGAGAAGCAGGCGTCTTTTGTTTAGACCAGTAACCTTGAAAGGTAAAGAGTTCGAACCAAGGTCAGGTACGACGTGGCTTTTCCTGTCCTTCTGATTCGACCTGTAAAAACCCAAGTCTCCTGGTGAATTACCGTCGTGGTCCGGTGTTTAGCGTCATCGCTTTCTGACCGTGAGGTCATGGGATCGAACCCGAGCCACGCTGTGGTTAGCTGTCCCCGTCTTTCGGATGAGAAAGTAAAAAAACAAGGTTCCTTGTCACAGAAGTTGTCGGCATATGTTAAAGAACCCTCCCTCCCTGATCTACGGCCACTGGTGTCGAGCATAAGCCAAATTTGTCCTTCATCCGGATACGCTGACGTCTCCATATAAGTGAAATTTTCTTGAGTGGGACGATAAACAATAATACAACCCATGCGCGGATCCAGGATTTTTGTCGGGGGCGATATTTTCGAGGAGGGGTCCGACTTTTAAAAAGGAATAACAAAACCCTGCTGAAATGAGAATCTACGCATAATTGACCAATATTGGTATATGTTTTGCAAATTTCAGGGGGAGGGGGTCCGGATCCCTAGAAACACCCCCTCTAACTCTAGATAAACGCATGCAACCGACCACTCCAAATAAATGAAAGATTTTGAGGAGGGGTATTAAAGTTTTTAGACAACAAGAAGAAACTTGCCACTGAACATTGGCACAACTCGATCTTACCTCCCGTAGTCTATTAATATCCCATATAATTTCCAACACAGTCTTGGAATTCATAAAATCCGAAGCACTTACGATGGATGCACACAACACCGTAATACACACGTAATTCCACATATTTTCACACTAAATTCCCCTTTGTGATATATCTATATTTTGTTCTACCCGTTTGTTTAAATCTAAAATTTCCACAATATATCCGGCACCTTGAAAACATCCGTCATGGTTTTATCTTTTTTACTTCCTCTTTGGAGAAAATATCACATTCTCTTTTGTGTGCGTAATTTCTTTTACTGTCAAAGTGGTTAACAAAAAACTCGGAGGTCAGGCCCTTTGTAAACTCATGTCACTCTCCAATACAACGACACATCATAAATAAAAACTGTAGGATGCTGCAAAATCGCGATCACCTAACCGTGACCATACCCAATGAAGCGAAATGAAAATAGAAAATAATATATCGTTGTAGAGATCACCGATTACTGTCAGTATTTTCTTGTTCTAGACGTATATGTATATGTATCCAAACTGGTTAAATGACACAGGCCATTTACGATCCGCATACACATGTACTAATTTTGATCGAAATTTAAAAGCGCACAAAACACGTGTGGGTATTTACACGTCCCGTTGAGCATTCATTCCCTGTCGCTGTTTGAGCGACAGTCAGTTGTAGTTAAGGGGAACACAAAAATATGTCCGTCACAGAAGCGCGTCCTTCGTCTCTTTGATGAGCGGTTTTTACCTGTGTGTGGAGTTATTTCAATTGCCAATTGATGTCGAAATAAGTTCCTGTTAAAGACGTGAATTTTGCATATATTATAGACATAACCTCTGACACAGACTTTCTTATAACAACACAAGAATCGCTCAAGACTCGGAAATATTCGTAGATCTACCAATATAGCGCTGGGAAACTTAACTTTGAAGATATAATTTCCGTAGTAATATGAGGGTATAGCAATCGGATATTTGATTCCTTATTAATTCTGAAAGATTCAGTCACACATCAAACAGTCCGCAACACAAGTTCTAGATGGTTATATATGCACGTGCGGTCAGAAGTCACTCAGAAATGTGCAAAAAACTGACCCCTCCTTCGCTCCGTGGACATTATCAAACAGTATCAGGCTATCCACGCACTGGATAACTGTACACTTAGCGCTACCATATGTATTCGCCGTCACGCATCTAAAACGCTAACAAAGCATTTGTATACCTATAGGTATAAATTACATAGCTCGCTTTTAAAAAGAGAGTGACATAGTTTTTTTTTTCTTATCGTAGTAAGTATGTTCTTTTTATTCTTCTGTCACCTCGCGATGCACCAATAATATTTTCTTTTATGCTTCTGGATTACGCCGCGTCCACATTCAGGTCTTGCGTTTGTTGTTTACACACAGGTAAATAATAGCTATCCTTATCTATCATAAGAACGACGAATGATAAACAGGCTTTCAAAACCCATGAGAGGATTAGAGAACAGTTTTTGTTTGTAAACTCTAGTCTACATGAAGTGAAATAAAAGAGGAATGTGGTGTGTCACTTACTATGTAAAGCAGACTGTACCAGTCAATAGATAAAATGGCCAATTTCGCGTATAAGCCGCACTGGTGTATAAACCGCCCCAATTTGCTGTCTTTCAAAAGAAATTAACAACATCAGCGGAGGATAAAAGACGCGTGATTGTTTAGTGTTTTCTTCTTTTTATCTATGATTGATGACCGCTATTTACTCAGAACGTTGCTGTCATGACAGGAGTTACTACTATTATTATATATACGTAAACACTTTAGGTTCTCGCAGATGAAATCTCGATCGCCAGCTAATTCTACGGCAGTGATGAAGGTTTTTGTACGAATTCACACTCTTACAAAACGATGGTATCTTTAACAAGAGGACGTTAATTAATAAATAAAACTCTGGATCGCAACACTGTACCAAAATTTTTCTTTCACCTGCTCTCGGGGAAATAAAAAACAAAACAAAACAAGAATTCCGCGGCTAACTGTTTTGCGTGCGATGGAATGATAAAATTCGCAATATCGAGATTTTCAGTCAAGCGTGGTGAGAGACAGCCCTTGCTTTCAATAGATGTGTAAATCCGTGGTCATAAATTGAAATGATGAATTGAAAATGTAAATTTCCACGTTTGAGAAAGTTGCGATAGAATCGCTGGGTGCTTTGACGTCAATAACACTATACAAACGGAACACTAGTACTGTGTAGTGCACTGGGTGTGTACGCTAATACCACACATCAAAAACTATTTTTAAACGAGAAAAGTGAATTTCCAGAATGCTCAACAAACAATTCCAGGCGCCAGCTGTTAAAAATCGTGTTTAAGAATCTTCCGAATTAAAATATCGGAACTGTAAATTATGCATATCTTTAAACAAACTTCACATACATTCCTTTTTCTCAGTTTTTTTTTTGTTTGCACATCAGTTCAAATGCAGTGCTGTAGTACTCTTGCCAAGGCTGTTGAAGTAATTCCTAGAAACAAACAGACTTTCCTTGTATTCCTCAATATAAACGTGAATATTATTATAGCAATGTCTTGAGTGGCCTAATTACCTATTGCATAAATAAAGATCCCGAGAACAACAATAGGAATGCGATATTTTCTCAACACGAAGGACGATTGCCAGCAGATATTGGATTGCCCATGCCCACTTCCTTTAATTCGCTACTCTGTTCTGTATCCTTCAAATGTCTTTGATAAATCAACTTAAGGGAAAATATTAGCAATTATCTTACACAAAGAGATACATTCTACTTAAGACTGTTGTATACATTCCCGAAGATGCTTAATTGTTTTTATATGTATTTTTATTTTGATACGACCCCTAAGATTTTTTTCTCTCGTATTCGGGGTCATCTTTCTGTCAATCAAATATGCACAGTTTTTCCGTACAACCAGGTCCGTGCACTGACCGTCCCAGTGGAGCGATTACTAGATAGTCCGTTACTACTGTCTTAACTAAAGGCCGCCTGCGTCCTATAAATGCCAGATAAGCTAAAGGCCGCTTGTGTCATGTAAATGTCAAATTAGCATCGTCTAATTCAATCAAGTACTGTACTTCTGTAATCGTGGCTATTTATAATCGAATAGTTATGGAAATGCAGGAATCTGTGTGTGGAACTTTATGCGAAACTACGTACATTGTCCTCTAGTTTGCCTTCCGGCCACAGGTCGTTGACCTGAATAAGGACAAAAGTAACCGAAGAGCTACCGTGGCCCCTCGTTTGAACGAACACGACTACAGGTCTCAAGGACAAGGGTTCGAGTCTCGTCTGAGGCTATTGGCTTCACCTGTCATTCGGAGGAGATAGTAAAAATGAAGTTCCTTGCCTCAGTATATAGGTATCGGAACGTTTGTGAATTTTCGCTGCGATATGTTCTTAAGTGTCGGGTGTAGACCGAAATTTGAAGCCATTTACCAACATTCGACCGGGCTACCATATGAGAGAAAGAGTTTTGAGTTTGACGGTAACCAACAATACATAGACTATCACCGAATAAATTCCGTCATGTGACCTTTAACTATACACCACCGATCAACTGCAGTAATTTGCTGAAATAAAACGGGCGAAGCCCGGCAGTTAGCGGTTCGTATTTGAACCCACGACCTCAAGATCAGAAGGCCAAAACGATAACCACGGAGCTGCAATGACTCATATAGAATCGAACAACCACAAAATGAGGGTTATGCAATAAAGAAGCAAAAAGCAAGGCGAAGACACAGCTTTTTAATGTTACGCCGATATGGTCAAAACTTAAAAGATTAAGGAACGATTTTTTAGAGGATTTTCCAAGAAAACAATGATAACCATCTTTGTAAAGTGAATTGTTATTTCATACAAATCTGTATAATCTGTAAACAAATGCAATCGTCATCCTTTTGAAGTGACACAACTATCTTAAGAATAACAAAAAAGTACAATGTTTGTTACCCCGGGGGCAAATTGAAACATGACAAAGCTACAAGGAAATCGATACGGGTACGGGGTGTTACATAATGTTTATACAAAGACATCTTCGTTTCCGCTTTTGTTTACCGGTTTGACGGTCCGGCAGTTTTTCTTTTGTATTTACTAGGACAAGTTACGAAGATAGATTTAAGTGTATTTGTACTTTTGATCTTCTTCATTTGTACACTCGCCACGGGGTCAGAAACACTTTGAACAAGTTTTCTAGTGACGATCATTTATACTAACAAACGACCTAGCATTTTTCTTTCCGCTTGTGTGACTTTTTAGGCTCTCTTTTCTCGCCCTTCTTTTCTTGAAAAATTAGATTGTTTATTACTACTGGTTTTATTTATGTAAACCATATATCTAGTGTTATGGATTAGTTCTCAGTAGTCAACGGCAACAAATGGCGATGCAATAAAATTGCCGGGAAAAACAAGATCAGACATACTTGTCGACAAAAACCACATTATTCCTGCGAAAATCGTATATAGAAAAATCAAGACTGACATACAGGTAATTTGAAATTACCGACGAAATTTTCGCCCTATTCTTTTCTAACTTCTAACGTTTGTTTCGAATTCCGATGAGGTTACTGCCAGCGTCTGTATTGATTCGTTGGGGGAGGACAGGCGGCAATAGCGGATATAGCGAGTGTTCAGGATTTCCACAACCGGCTTTTGATTTTAGGGATACACATTGTGTTCATAAGCATATATTTTGGAATATATTTACATTGGTAAGACTTGTGAGTTATATTGAGCACCAAGTAGTCCAAATCTATTTGAAAATCGATCCTCAGGGCACTCCCTCTCTATACCATTTCGCATTTGGACCTAATGAAACCCCCGACTCAATAGTAATAATCACTCATTTGTGAACATTTGATGAAAATCAATCAAAATGAGCTCTTCTAGACAGATTTAATTAAAAGTTAGCAAAAGACACCAATACCACGACATCGCATTCCTGCTCATATCAAATGTCATGTCCGACCATATCTTTAACGAGCTTGGCCATATTGTCCAGACAGCAGGACTCCGGTCACCTACTATACAACCCATTGAGTGCCCGGTCACAACCTTAACCGGATGATGTTACTCCGTACTATTTGACGTATATAGGTGTTACTACATTGATTTACACTTAGGACGGTCCATTTACTACGATTGTAAGAACATTCATGTGTTTGGTGTTTATAAGGTAATAAAGTAGTCGGGGATGGCACACTTTATGTTGGTGATTGAAGACCGTGTGGTTCACCTGGGAAATCGACCTATGCATGTATGTAAATACATACACTATAGTGGTACAGACGTCAAAGGAAAAAATAGGCGAAAGGGGGGAGGGTAGGGGGAGTTCGAAATTTTTATCCGAAAATATTGTCTAGTTCTAGGTAGCAAACATTTTTTTCATATGTAAATTTTCGCAAGCAATAGACAAACCTGTTAGAATTTTTATAAACTATACTTTTTTTACAACGCCTGCATGATTGCACTTAAAACATTACTGAAGATGGGTTTATCGTGTGCAGCTACATATATTGTATGCGCGGATCTAGAGAGAGCGGTGGGTAACCGTTAAAGGCGCCCGGACCCTCCCCTTGAATTAGCAATATATATACTACATTTTGTACCACCACTGGTCAATTATCCTTAAATTCATAATTTAACAAGATTAGGGTTTCCTAACCACAAGTTGGACCCGCCCCTGGAAAAGTTGGACCTCCCTGAAATAAATCATGGATCCGCGCATGTTTGGAACACTGATGTTCAAACAGTGGACCTTACGTTTGAGGTCACCTGTGAATATAGGACACCCGTCTATAAAGATCAACTTTCAAACTTGAACTTGACTGTAGTGTATGCATCTTTATATTGAGCCACCTTTGCACCGATGCTTCAACTCCCCCCCCCCCCTGGAACTTGAATTCTTCAAAATAAATTTCATTTTCCAATACAAGATTCATTCACCTTGACTCAAACTTTTCTTTAAAAATCCTAATAATACATTTTTGACTTCCGGCGTCATAATTCTGTAGTCTCTATTGCCCTCACGACACAAATAATAATTTTTTGTCTGCGCTAGGACTTCCGAAAGACATATTTTACACACATTAAATAAACATTAAACTACTCCATGATGAAATGTGTTCAACCTGGTGCTGCGGCCTATGGTAATTTGAATTAATTTAAATACACAACACATACGATTCAGCCGTGATCTCGCACATAAGGGCACGTGAGGGCTATAAATAACCCGAGTTTCAAGAGAATTATTTTGAATAATGCATACAGACGCGCATAGCTTTTCATTGAAATATGTGGTAAAATATTCTGATATGCAAATTGTCCGGTTAATCTATTTCAATATTTTCTATATGTGTTTTCTGGTCCTATAAATTTGTCAACAATCAGACCATAAAACAGGTCACGTGCGCATACGTGAGGCGAAGGCGGAAGTAGTAAGTACATTGTAAAAATCTGAATTTTCCAGGTGCTACTGTCTATGTTATATATACATGTACTTGTGACATCTTCCAAATTAATTGAATATAGCAAATAATAAAGTCTATTTTAAAGTTTGACTATTTAGGTTATATAATAGTAAAAAAAAACAAGGAGCACATAGGAGTCATTTTCTAAAAAAGAAGGCACTGTACAATGGATGGTCCCCGAACTTCCGGTTGGACAGAAGTTTAACCGGGGGAGATAATCCAGTCTAATTAAGACTTAAGATTTGATCTTAATGCTAAATGAGCTTAATGCTTTGTCACGCAGTAAATGAAACTTAAGTAAGAGGTGAACAACATATGACATCAGTCAATAACTGATCAAATTTCTTCTACAAAAAGTGCCGCAAGTTGTCATCGTGGGTATATAAGAAGCCCGAGTCATTCAGAACGAGGCGAATGGGTTTGACGTCATAGTGAAAGTAAATTCAATCAATGCGACATGGCATATGAAAGGAGCACACTGAAAATGAGGTTTGAGGGGGGGGGGGGGTCGACCCTTCTCAGATCTACGCCTATGTAACGGTCATTTCCAACGCTGCATTTTGCTACCGCGACCGTCAAGCAGTCCAGTAAATCTCCAGGACAATTAATACTAATTACATGTTAGCTCACCAACATACCGAGTAATAAACGTACTATAAAATCTGACTGACAAAACCCAGGAAGCAATTTGGAGTTATTTTATTACTGCGGCATTGTTTCCGTCACCGCTTTACAACAATGCCGGTATTGAATATCCATACGCGACATTGGAAGCGTGGATAAGAATTGATAAGGGGCACTTGACGAATTGTTGCTCCCATGACTCGTCCACTCCAAATGTTAATATCAGATATAAGGAATCTTCAATATCTAATTAATCTAAGTCAGTCTACTTACAACCAAAAGTACTTGTAAACAAATATGTTTGTTCTGTCACAGTAATTGAAGTCATTGAGAGCCGTCGATGATACGGGCGAAAGAGCTGCTCGACTACAGTCCGTGAGGTCATGGGTTCGATTCTGGGTGCAGGCGAATGGTATCTTCTGTTCATTGGATGCGACAGTAAAAATTGATGCCCTGCGCCGTAATATACATATAGTACACGAGGAAGACTAGGTTCGGATTGCAACCGGAGACCTTCCACATGAGACCAACGGTCTTGTTGTATTTGGGTTGTATTATTGTTGTCTAACGTCCCACTCGATAAACTTCACTTATATGGAGACGTCACTGTCTGCCGGTGAAGGGCGATAATTTTGCCTATACTCGACAGCTACGACCATTGAGCAGGGAGGGTTCTTTATAGCGCCAACGCCTGGCCTAATGTGACACGGAACCAGTCGTATTTTACTATTACATCCAAAAGACAGGAACAGCCTGCCGCAGCATAGCGTGCGTTCGAACCCGAACCTCAAGATCTGAAGGCGAACAAGCTAACCAGCAGGCAACAGCGGTCCCTGTTGTATTTTTGAAGTAATAGTCTATCTGCAAGAACTTTTCCGAATCGTTGACCGAGATTTTTGCAAATGAATATCTACTATCAGTTAACATGTATGGAAACACTTGAACCAATTTCATGTCGAAAGTTTTTTGCTATCGTTTATCTTTTTGTCTCTTTCCTTTGTCAGTCGGCTTGCATCAATCATCCCAACCATGTTATCGCCACTTCATTCGTTACAAAGTAATTAGCTGAAAAACCCTGACATTCTTGTGAGGTTTTTGAGAGAGAATGTTGATTTGTTTAAAGCAGTCTAAAACCTCTCGCTTGTGTTGAGACGCCATCGAATGCCTGCAAAGATATTAAATTTCTGGGCTACTCTCAGTACTTTAAAAAAAATAGCCCAATGAGAGAGAGAGAGAGAGAGAGAGAGAGAGAGAGAGAGAGAGAATTTCATTAGATAGGCATGCGACACGGCACAGGAAAGGAGCACACGGCAGATCGAGATTTTATTGGACTGAGCATGCGTCAAACCTTTTTCAAGCTAGCTTTCTTTATACAGCCGCGATGTGAATATGGCGAAAGTAACGCTATACACTAGTTCAACCGCAACATCTGCAACAGCAGACCACCAAAACAAACCGATGACCGATTAAGAAAGCCTTACTCCAGCTAAATTATTGTGATTGCCAATAAGTCAATAATATTCTCTGATATTGTTGGCAATGGGCTTGCTAATTCCGCACCACACAGGAAGAAGAGAGAGATGAACGAAAACAACATTTCTGAAATTCCGGAACCGCAGAGTGTAATTTCCAGTGTATTTACACAGTTTTAAGTAGCCTAGATCGTTAAAACGACCAAGTTTCTTGCGGTCTTTACACGCGCCACAGTGATTAATTACAGACAGCTGATTTCTGAATTGTTTATTCCATTGTCTTTTGTTTGTTCTATATGGGGTTTTTTTTTCGTGAAAAAGAAAGTTGAAGAATCCTTTAGGGAGTATTCTTAATTCAAAAGTCCGACGATAGACAACAGGGGCCTCCGTGGCCGAGTGTTTAGCGTGTTCGACTGCGAATCGGAAGATCCGGGTTCGAGCCGCGTCAGCACTACTCTGCGTTGGCCGTCCCTGTCCTTCGGATGAGACGGTAAAAACCGAAACCCGTGTCACAGTAGGTGCCGAGCATAAGCAAAATTTGTCGCCCTTCACCGGCACACGGTGACGTCTCCATATGAGTGAAATATTCTTGAGTGGGACGTTAAACAACAATACCATACCATACAAACAACATCGTGGTCAAAACAAAAGAAAACAATACGACAAAGACGTACTCTGCACAGCAACACATAAAACTAAAAAAAAAATAGAGTACCACAGAAACGGGAGTGAGTACAGGTGCTCCGGATGGGTAAGTAACTCCTGCTCCACGCCCGGCACCCGTCGTCTCACCTATGTATCAAATAGATAATTTAAGTCGAATCCGGTCAAAATCGTAAACGAGAAAAGAAGGACGCTTACAATATACATGAAGATGTCTTTTGATTTGATACTAAGTAATCTACCTATTGAGTTTTGACTTTGATCTTAGAATGCATGTGTACCCGTAGAGAAACTACTAGCCTCCAACAAGTAAAGGGGCAACACCCACACCCCTTAGAATTGGTAAAGTACAATGCAAGTACCGTTAATGGTGAATGATGCTTTGAAATAATATGCTCATTTTTACAGGGTTGTTTTTCTTTTCTTCCCACGAGTCGCCCCGCCCCCTCTTCCACCATCCTGGAGAAAAAATCCTGGATCCTTGTATTCATTTTATGAATCCACATTTTTATTTTGAGTTCGCAATAAGAGATATTAAGAGAAATGCCTTGGATCATTGCTATTGTTAAAAGCAGCATAACTCAAATCTTAATAATCTTTCAACTATATGGAGACGTGGTCGAATTCAGTTTTTTTCTACGAATTGTGTCGAGTACTCAACACGTAAAACTACTGAGTAGTATCAAAGTGTTCTTCAATGAGCCGACACCCACTGTGGCACGGGGCATCTTATTCACTGTCTAATCAAAAGGACAGGGAAAGACAACCGCCTCTGCCGAGTTGTTGTTGTTGCATTGTTGTTAAACGTCCCACTCAAAAATATTTTACTCATATGGAGACGTCACCGTGTGGCGGCGAAGAGCTACAAATTTTGCCTATGCTCGGCAATGCTGACCGTAGAGCAGGGGGGGAGGGGTCTTTAACGTGCCAACACTTACTGTGACACGGGACCTCGGTTTTTACTGTCTCATCCGAAAGACAGGGACGGCCAACCGCGGAGTGGCGCTGCGCGGATTCGAACCCTGGACCCTTTGATTCGAAGTCGAACACGCTATAACCACTCGACCACGGGGGCCCCGCCTCTGCCGAGAGGATCTGAATCCACGACCTCACAATATAAAGCCCAGAAGACCCCTTTGGAATTAATTAGCGTGTGAGGGCCGTCGTTCGTATCCCTGTGGTAGCCGTGTTCACCGTACAGTCGTAAAGTATTGGGTTCGAATCTACACTGCGGACTCGGCAATTTTTTTCACTACCCTTTGGATGATATAGTCAAAGCCGAGGTCTTGTTTCAGTGATGGATGCCGACACATTAAATAATCCTCGATCACTACTCAAAGGCCACAAGTGTCGCGCAAAGATCAAATTTATAGCCCCTCACCAGCATATTGTAAAATCTCCATTTAAGCGAAAGTTTCTCGAGTGGGACGTTAACTTACAATAAAACCAACAATTAGTTTGTAATGTACTCTTGAGCTCAAATTAACATGANNAGACGTGCATAAGGAAAATGTCAAGAGATTAATCCCGCTATATCGAATTTCCCCTTTAATTCGATTCATACAAGAAATTAGGAGATGTCAAGAATAGATTAGGACAACGATGAAATTGATACCATGATTAAGATTGAGTTGTTACAGCTGATCGAGTTGATATCAGATTGTCTTCTACTAACTCGTACATATGATATCGAGACAGGAATACAGCGATTGGTTTAATTAAGCCTGTAGACAAAGGGGACGTTTCGTATCAAAACATAATCGTTCCTAAATGTTGATTTGAAGAATATGTTATTATCGAGACAAAACAGCGTTCGTTAAAGTTAACATTAGGAGGCTGAAAGATTCGGACGTGTTTGAGGTTTTTCAGTATCATTTGAAAAATTATTGTACAAGTAATATAAAGGTCTATAGACATGCGCGGATCTAGAGGGGATGGGGGGGGGGGGGAGCGGACTCCCTGGAATTGGCAAAATCTATACCAATAAAGGTCAATTATGCTTAACTTCTCACTTTAACAGAGCTGTTTCTTCCTTTTTACAAGTTGGACCCCCTCCCTGGAAATATCGACCCCCTTCCCTGGATAAAGATCCTGGATCCACGCATGATAGAGAATCGCCGTTTGCTCTCAATGCTATGAGGGTCGTGGGTACGAGCCAATGCCGTACTGGGGTTGGCTATCCGTGTCCTTCATCCTTGAGAGTAAAATCGAGGTCCCGTGTCACAGCAAGTGTCGCGCAACTTTCATTACCCCCCCCCCCCCTCCCTGCCAATCACAAAGTCTCTCATCAGGGTTTCGTCGTCAGATTATGGTTTCATTTACAGTGAATATAAAATAAAAAAAGGAAAAGTCAAGATCCATTCAAAGGAGAAGTGTCAGTAAGGGCCATTTTTGGCCCAATCTCAAAAA
>JACSZP010026972.1:1860-13258 GCA_016161895.1 Pinna nobilis
TAACATTATTTGGTCGTCAGAGAAATTTCTATACATGGCGGTATAATATATTGAGTTTCCAGAGGCTGGCTCAATGAGATACTACATTGGTGTATACCCATACATTGACATGCTAATAATATTATCTCTTCTTCGCTTTTATCAAGGGCGACATTTAATTCTACCTGTGAATAAAAATCGGAATCTATCTCGCCTCAGACAGTTAATTGAATTACATAAGGTTTCTTCTTTTCTATTGAAGACGTCGAAATTTGACATTAATAGAAAGACTCGGAATGATTATTGAAACACAACGGTCCTCCAATTATCTTCTACAAAGACCGCATTATTAAGTTTACTTTCCGAAGAACTGAATTCTCATAAAAGACGACATTAGTTTATGAAAGCTTACAATGTATATATGAAAACTAAGTATGTCCTTTTTATCCGAGCGTCCCTATCACACACTATGCTCCGTTAGTTCACTTTCATGACCATTTTCGCATTGTGCTGCAGAATGAAACGTGTGTATTCTTGTACCTGAGTCTACCTCCTAAGTTATGCGTGGCTTTCCATTTTGTCATTGTAGATTTCTTACTCTCGGTTTCTTTTTTCAAAAGACATCTAGATTTATAGCCCTTTCACGTTCGCTGATGCCAATTATTTTCAAAAAAATGACATCAGACTCGCAAGCTTATTGATTTTAGCGTTTGTTTTTACGTGATCCAAGAAAAAAATTTATTTCAGTATACAGTCCTAAAATATTACAATCTGAAATAATTCTGGCATTAGATACCTAGCTAACACAGTTGATATATTCCCCATCCTGTGATACATTTAATCAGAATAATATCACATTCTAGTGATAATACAATTTCAAATTTATCATTATAGAAAAAGTCATGTTTTTTTATTTTTTTCATTTTTTGCTGGTAGACATGCATAAGTTTTCCACATGGGGAGGTCTTGTATCCCTGCATAGCCCTTTGACAAAGACTGTGCAATATAAAATCTAAATTGGATATCAGAAAAAAAAAACAGAGAAAGAAAAATTATTTAGCGAACTCAGAAAATCCACAATATCGTTCTCTTAACTTCCCTGATATCATAACAGCGTGATGGCGCTACTCTTGATCTAAATATAGAACAGCATATTTCAATTTCGTTTCTGATCTATGAAAGATTTATGAAAGAAGATACTCACCAAGCCCATCCAAAAATTTAAAAAAAAAAAAGGAAAAAAAGTGGAAAATATGTCTCATAAATCTGATATAAGATGGGATTTATGCCACGCAGCAGATGCGAAGCAAGCATGTTATGAAAAAATTCTTGCGTGTCTAAACTATGAAGCAATATATTTCTACTTAGCGCCTTTAAAACTAAATTTAATTTTATAAAATCGATATTGTATCTAGTATACATTATTTTTATTTGTCTGATATATATATATACATTGTATAGGTAAAAAAAAAATTTATGACAAAATTGCACAGTATCTCTAGAGCATGCTTAGATTTAAAGAATGCACACACACAGAAACATTAATTTTTATCCCTCTCAGCCATCACTGGGGTCAATAAATATAAGGCCCTTCGTACTACACGTATTAGTTTACGGTTTTTATTTTGATCAATATCAAAACTTAATCATCGCCACATCTTCTTGACACCTGACGTATTCCGAGTCGATTTCTTAAACACCCATAACGCGCAATATTAACTCTGATATTACTAACTGACGGGGGTTCTTATCACGCCGATTTATTTATATCCCGCCAAATAAATATTTGTCTCCTATGTCAGATAAGGACATATCACTATCTATCTTGTTTTATTTCTTCGTACACGTAGAAAAAAAACGCTACGTAAGTAAGATGATTGTGTAAAGAAATCAACAACTGTCGTTGGGTTAATAAGTATCCCGTTTTTTTTCGTTGTTTGTTTGAATGGCATTTTATGCCACCACTTTCATCTCATCATTTCAGGTATACCCTGCTGGCATCCATTCTGATGCAAGCCTCACAAATGTTTACCTGAGCTGGACTCGGGAGTCTCGGGCTTATGTTTGACAATGGACCTTTTTCTCATAATCTCATCTGAAAACATGATTGCTCTTGTTGTTAAACCTCCTACTCAAGAATCTTTCCCGTACTCCGGTAAAGAGACCTCACAGAATGCTGGCCTATGCTCGGCACTGTGGGCCATCGAGCGGGGAGGGGTCTTTTACGTGCTGGCAACAACTGTGACTTGAGACCCTCCTGTTTCATATGAAGGACAGGAAAACCCAGCGACTTTGGTCTAGTAGGGATCTAACCCAGAACTTCACAGTCTGAAGGTGAACAAATTGTTACTGAGTTACAAGGAAGGTCAGGAAACCAGTCATGCTGCGGCTTGGATTTGACCTCTTGACCTTTAATTCTTGTGACAGGCACTGTACATGTACATTTCACAATAATTCCAGAACAGAACTATTGTATATTTGTCTGTTCTCTCACTGCAGAAAGATGTGCTTTATATCAACACAAAATTTCAGATCTAGAGTCAAATCAATCATGTAGCAATGGGGACTCGAACCTATGACCTCCCTGTCTTGAAGTGAGCATGTTATTATGGCCCTCCTTCGATATTCAATTGTTCTTACATTGACTGTCAGGAAACACGGGGTGGTCAATAGCAGTCGCTTATCACCAACAGAGGGCATAGCTGTATTACATAGAAACTATTTAGCCATTAAAAATCCATTATGACAGATTCTGATATACAGGTAGAACTGTTCTGTAATTTGTACATCATATGTACTAATATTTGTGTAAGGTTTATAAAGTGTCTAGGTTTTTTTAACTTAAAACAGTCTCAAAGACAGTAGATTAATCTTTTACAGTAAAATCAATTTTAAAGTATTTTAGAGTATTCTGTTGTTGTAGAAGGCATTAGAAAATCCATATGGTAATGCAGTCCAGTTAAATCCGATCGACAGTTTTCGAAGACTTTAAATGCATTCCCCCACCCCCCCTAAAAAAAATTAGACTTGCCAACTTCAAAACTTTTTAAGGGGGGATTTTTCAACCTCTTAAGGGAGACTCTTATTTTACTAAGAATTGATAAGAAAATTTCAGTTTATTCAGGGAGAAGTACATTGTAATTAAAATTTTATGCAATAAGCAGGGAGTCTCCCTATTCATGGGGGACACTTGGCAAGTATGAAATATTGCTGGCTTACATGTTTATACATTTATTTGTCTGAATGAATGTCTGATGGCCAATTAGGATATCTGTGGAGAATTTTACTCTATGCTCATACAAATTGAGAGCTTAATTCCGACAGTTTATAATCGATTTCTGAGTACACAGAACAGAGCGTACAGTTAATCCCTTCC
This sequence comes from Pinna nobilis, assembly GCA_016161895.1. Taxonomy (NCBI): domain Eukaryota; kingdom Metazoa; phylum Mollusca; class Bivalvia; order Pterioida; family Pinnidae; genus Pinna; species Pinna nobilis. Next base: position 5,216 of record JACSZP010026972.1, read on the forward strand.
AAATCCAAAATCATCGCCTAACCTGTAGGGGAGGTATTACCTGTTCAGTTAAGAAAGGTATGAAGAAAGAACGAAAACATGCAGTAAAGGTGTGCAAAGTAAACACATTAAATACATGCACACACATGTACAGTGTATGTATATTTATCCATAGATTAAACCCTCTGAACTTTTATTCTCATTATTTCCACTTTTCGATACAAAGAAATAAAATAATTATATATAATACACATGATTATAATACTAATATTGAATTCACCTGGTCTTTTCTTTATTTAATGTTTTACTTTTGCATTAAGGCTGCCAGGCACTGAATGAGTGTTGAATAAGTGGATATGCATTCAGGTATACAGGCTGATAGGGCCCCAATATAGTGCCTCCCATAAGATCTGAGAGAGGGGGAAAGAAGAAGGAAGGATGAGAGAGAGAGAGAGAGAGAGGGGGGGTCTTTGTTTCATGGTAGAGTGCCTGTTTCAAGATCCATGGTTGGAGAGTTCAAGTCCCTATTGTAGTGTAGCTGCTTTGACCACGCCCTTCAGATGAAATGCACAGAAATTAAGGTTCCATGTCAGAGAAAGCAGACGTCAGCATGTGTTAGATCCCTCTCCACTCAATGGAATTTGAAGAATTGAAAAATATATTTTCATTTTTCCATTGTACAGTCTTACCTGTTTTAAGAGACCGTACAAGGGAAGGAGCAAAGAGGGTCACATATGACAGGTGGTCTCTTAATTCAGGTGATTTATAGAGGAAAAACCCATTTTTGGAACCACTCATTTAGGTCACATAAGACAGGTTTTCCTTTAATTCAGTGGGTCGCTAATGCAGGTTAGACTGTTATTTTAAAATGAGAAAAATTATCATTTGCTAAAATTATCCAAGCTATTATTTTACAAAAAAGAAATATATCCTTGTATATATTTTTAATAGCTTAGATAACTAGAGATTATACATGTATTTTGTACTCTAAGTAATAGTATATGCTAAAGGTACATGTACCTAGATTTTCAACTATGCTATAATAAAAGTCTGCAGCATCAAATGAAATTTTACGGTTAAGGTGTTATAAAATATAAGCCCAATTTTCTAGTTGAAAATTTTCTGAAATACCTTAAAATAAATGTCATGCCACTGGCTGGTGTTGAACTTAGGACACATAAGCCTGGAGTTCCGAGCACGAGTAATGGAGCCATAGTAAGCCAGAACAGATTGGATATTTGTCTTAATAGGCTTAATAACGCAGAAGATTACAAAAAGACCATAATACGATCAACAAACAGCTGCGGAAGTTACAAGGAAAGCATTGGTCGGAGCTTAAGAGTGCTAACACAATTATTCCCAATACTGCCTGTGTTGCGATGTCCAGAATTAACAAGATCATCTCGTGTTGACAGGATATGAACAATATCATATCAAACCACGGTGAAATTAACAAGATCATATCGACACCGGAATGAAATTAACATGATAGAGCAGGTAATGATTGGCTGGAAGGTGCAAATTAGCGGGATAACCATCGGAGTGATATGTTTATTTAGAAGTTTAGTAATAAGAAAATAAGGACACTTATAGATTTTGTTGACACGGTGGTATTGATGCTTGTTGACTTGGCAAACATGCTTACATCAACATTGGTAAGAACATGTATGATCGCTGCCTTCATTTGCATAACCGCCATATTAGATTTATGATTGCTTAAAGCTGATTGTGAAAGTGATAATCTTGTTAATTTGAGTAAGTGTAACATTCCGTGGCTCAAACAATTAGCACTGATCAAATGACCTGTGGCAAATTGTTGTTGTCTCACCCTTTCAACACCAAAGATCCTAATGGACTGGTCTAAGACAATAGAAAAGTGCATACCATTTTGATACCTGGGGTTGAAAGGGTTAACTTCCCTCTCAAGAATCTTTCATGCATGTGTCACTGTATAACAGTAAAGGGTGACTTCAAATCATGGCCTCTGCTCTGCACTTTTGAATTTTGAGCTATTAGGAATCTTTAACACACTCATTCTAATAATGATATTGGTTTTTACTGTTTCATAGAGGAAAACATACGCAGATCTAGAAGGGGGGGGGGGGGGGGGGGGGNNTTTATCTATATATTTTTTTTGCCAAAAGTTTGAACACCCCGATCCCCCCCACCCCACCCCCCGTGAAGAAAAATCCTGAATCCACTAATGAGAGAAGCACTAGCCGTATGCTTATGCATGTATGACAAGCTAAATGACATGCAAACAACATATGCTAATCAATGTCTTACAATTTCTCTTTCATCACGAACATTTAAAGGGCTGAATTGAAAACATAAATTCATTGGTGCTGTTACACAGACAGACTTTTTTCAATTTTTTGTATTCACCTTTGAAAATTTCGTTTGTCTTTGTTTATTCACATGCATGCATTCATAGGTAGAATTTCATACGCCCATGCAGCTTTTGTTAGAATTTGAAGTTTTAAGTAACTCCGTTAAAAATCAAATTTCTGACGCGGCTGAGAGATCCATAACAGAGTATGTTCAACTTTGTTATGTGAGCCAAACAAATTGAACCACCCTCTCTCATTGCATATGCATTTGTTTTCTTTGTTTTTTAACAGTTTACAGTACATGTACTTTTGACATCATTTTAATGAGCATTAAGCAGGCGGACTGTGGCCCCAGACATGTAAAATATACTAAGGAATTTTTCCTGTGCAGCTAGTGATATTTAACAAGCCAAGTCAAACAATGACACGGAGCTTCATTAGGCCTTTTTTTGGTTTTTCGGAACAACTTGAGATACAGTAATTGATGTAATAGAATCCTCACTGCTCAAAGGCCCTAAGCAGCGAGCATAGGCCTAAAACCTAATCCCTTCATGGGCAATCGGGGATGTCTCAAGAGTTAAAAGATTTCTGAATAATAACGACAGTCAGGGCTGGGCACCATAAAACTTGAGAATTTACTTAAGACTGAAAGGTATTTTTTAAAATCCAGCTTCTCAGCCAATCAGAATTAGAAATTCATCTGAGTAAATTCTCGGACTTAAGTAAATTCTTAACTTTTGTGGTGCCAGTCGTGATCTCCGAGGCATGCCGAGCATGAATAAAGAGTGCATTTCATGTTTTTTTTGGTGTTTCCCCTTAACCAAGGCTGAGACAAATCTAGAGTGAAAATCGGCACACAGCGAATGCTAAGCTCTACTTGAGAAATTAACAATAGGTTTTTCAACAATGCACCAATATAAGCCTCTTGGTAATTATTTCAATGTATATTTAAATACCCCAATCAGTCATACTGTTAAGTAAAAAGTATTTTGTATTCATAAAACATAAAAGAGGAAAATTTAATTTCTTCATTGATACAGTTTTTTCATTTATTTAGGCAGTGCCACAATATCTTATTTAGTTACATTTCATTGTTAAAAAAATTAATTAATTCAGGCCAACAGAACTGAACATTTAAAAATGATAAATTGAGACACCTGCGATTACAAATGTGTCGACAATGTGAAACCGACATCCACCCTTTGTGTAAGTTAACGATTAGCATACATGATATTTACATTGATTATGGTGTACCCTGTAAATGATACACTGTGTAACCTGGCACCCCGACCAATGATACATCTGTTACACAGATCTTGTGTCAGGTAACCAGTCTGTATGTATCAAAACATCTCCACATGTAGAAGCAGTATATTTGATTGCACATCTGACATCTGCGATCTGTTATTCATCATGTGATATTCATTTAACATGTGATAGAATAAATATTTACAAAGTAATATACGCCAAGCATATGTAGCAGTCACTTACAATAATGATATGTATCTATATACTGGGGTTGTAAGGGGAAGACGCGATATGTGGTCGAAGTTTAGTAAAATGGAGAGAGAGAGAGAGACAGAGAGAGATAGTGACAGAAAGTCACAAAGACACAGAGGGACAAAGGGCAAATGGAAAGACTGAGGGATAGAGATAAAAGAAAACGAGGTAGAGAGAATGAGGAAGAATGGTTGTTTGTTTGGATGTATTGTTGTTTAACACTCCACTCAAGAATATGTCACTTATATGGAGACGTCACTGTGTGCCAGTGAAGGCCGACAAATTCTGCCTATGTTTGGCACTTATGGCCATAGAGCAGGCAGGGTTCTTTAATGTGCCGACACCCACTGCCACATGGGACCTTGGTCTATACCATCACATCTGAAAGACAGGGACGGCCAACCATACTTTGGCTTAATTGGGCTCGGACGCCAGACCTCTCAATTCAAAGATGAACACGCTAACCGCGGTCGCCCCGAGAATGAGGAAGACACTGAAAAGGAAGAAGAAAGAAGGAGATTGTTTAAAGCGCTTCACTTCACTTAAACTTTGTATCCACTGCCTTTACAGTGAATTCCTATGAGCATGTTAAGTGCAGAACAACTTGTAAGCCATAGTTAATAATTCACAACTCCGATAATTATTTTTAAGAACAATTTGTCAAATTCAATTAACATGCCAGTCGGACAAACAAGCTCGATCCATGCTTCAATTACTACCACAGGGAGCGTAACATTTTTATTCTTTTTGGAATAATTTGTTCGCTATGGTCCTAGTGATATATGGGAAGCTGAGTAAATGAGTCTGGCTGTGAGGCCCCTCTAAGAGCCCCATTTCAACACTTGGCTAATGATGTTACAATTGATCTGAGGGAAAGTATGTTATACATGTGGTAGCTATGAAATAGACATTGTTTTCCATATCACCACAGTGTTATAATAACATAGCAATTATACAACTGCAGAGGCTGATATACTATACATACCACTGATGGAGATCTCTGTTACTCAATTCTCCAATGAAAGCCATCATGGCTACCTGGTTTGCGCAACTCCCCTTCTGATCATAAGATCATGGGTTCGAATCCACACTACAGAGGCGAGTGGCTTACAAATGACCTTATGTTATTGATACTTTCTGAGGTTAACTCACTAACCCTTGGAATCTAATGGACTCTTCCTGAAATCAATGACTTGGGCAAATCCAAATATATATTTAGGGGTGAATGGGTTAAGTGCTACAATGTGGCAAAAGAGGATGTGAGAGAGCTGCTATATACCTTCTACTAATAGGAAAATTACAGTATAATCTGTTGTAAGATTCTGTCAAAGAGACGATGCAAAACTTGGTTGCATAAAACAGGTGACCTCTTAATTCAGGTTCAGAGAAAAAAAAACTTTTGGAAACAAGTTGGCCACATATGTAAGGGTTTCTTTTAAAACAGTAATTCGTTAAGGCAGTTTAGACCATGCACCAGCACACAAATGTCTAAAAACCCTCAGATAGAACCAAGGAATGAAAACAATCATATCACAGCCTAGGCTCGAAACCGTACCTATTGTTATTTTTTTAGATGAGGTCTATTTTAGAGTAATGGTAACTGACTACCGATGGAATAGTTGCAAAAACGCAGGTACATGTACATTCATATACGAGTAAGAATTAAAGGCTACGAAAATCACACATTGAGCAATTCAACTGTAATTTATTTGTTTTTGAACATGGCTTTCAGGTATACAAAAACGAAGAAAACACAAAAATTTCATAGATTGGTTAAGATATGTAAACAACATTTGTTTTTCACCAGTTATCATTATTTCATTATTAATTGTTCAATCCGATCTACACGACAAAATCACGCTGTTCCCTCTCATTCATTCATTTTTCGAAAAAAAAGAAAGAAGATTTTAACTTAATTTTCCATAGAGCATATGAAAGAGACGTTAATTTAAACAGATGACATTGATCATTGTCACATGCTGGAATACCTGAGCTGTTAGACAATCCCCAGAAGAACTTACGTTCACGCGCATTATTACCAAATTAAAATTCCCTTTAAGTATCAAACTGACTGCTGAATATTGATCTGTGTCTTCAATTTTAATTTATATCTTTTTCGCCTGAGGGGTAGAGCAGTCAGGTAAAGCACAAAAATACGAGCTTTCTATCAGAATTTACGACCCTGAGACAGTTACCTGTCTTAATTTCACACTTTAAACACAAGTATGACAATTTTTTATCCCTCGATGACTCCAAGGGTTTTGTAAGATAATTATCAAATTAATTATCTCTGGAGATGTACACTCCGACACTAGAAAAGGGAGATAACTCACTAAAATGCTACTCTAAATTAGGTTGAAAGAAAAATGAAATACTGTGGGAAAAAAATGCTGGGTAAAAAAAACTAAATACCAAACTATGCCTGCATGTTTTTAGTAAAGATATCCAGGTATAGTGATGGGGATCAAGGGAGATAACTCGATGTTCCAGAAAAAAGTTAAATATTGTAATTTTCTTCTTTCTTACCGTAAGCATTTCCGTTGTATAGTTTTCCATCTCATAATCCTTTAAATTTCTTTACACATATAAATAAATTTTGTCGACGTTTCGATATATAGATCGGACACCCTGAGGATTTGAGCTGAGGCCCTTTATCTTTCCTATTGTATATTACATGTAGCTTCTCATTTCGTGCAATGCGGACAGCATGTCCTATTCATCTTTTCAGTACTTAAAGTCCCTGAATAAAATCACCAAAACATTCTATGGAGAGTCCTCTTTGCCATAATTTTTGCTATCCCAGTCAGCGATTAACTTGATAGTCAGGAAAATACAAAATCAAACGATTTTCACAAGGAAATGAGAGATGTCATACATACATGACAGATTAGCGTATTCGAAAAATAAATTACGATATCCTTCAAAACGGCTAGATTGTGTTCTCGGTCTTTAGACAAGGCATCTATGTAATATTTATAGACTTGTTAAAATATGCAGAATTTATTACCAATACAATCAATATACATCATAATTATTCAAATCCACAAGAAATGATCATCCTTGTCAATCATTCACCCCGTACCTGAATTTTTTACCTGCTGATCGAGACAAACGAGAAAAATTGTAAATTAAAATTCGAAAAATGCTGCAACACATTGAGGTGACAATAACAAAATTATACATTTGAAAGGTTAGTTAAGGTAGACAACAGCCTTTAGTTCATACAAGGATTCTCATTTGTAATCTTCATACATGTATAATCACATGTATATATACAGGTATCCATGGCAACACAACATCACACATTTTGTATGTTATCGATTTATACACCTGTACCATAAAGTACACAGGTGAAACTGGATGACATGTTAGCCTATGCAACTGACTGACCAAAAGCAGGGGTCTACAAGTTGCAGGTTTCCATTATGATAAAACTGACCATAGTAGACAGGCATCTGTTACTCACAGGTTTTCCTTACATTCCTTTTTTTTTTTACTATGCAGGTATGATTTATAATAGAATGTTTCATATAAAGTCAATTCCTCCAATAACGAGATGACATGTAACGAGGTACCAAGAAGATTTCTATTCCTGCTGCATTTTTCATGCATTAGTATATGATTTTGAATAACGAAGATCGGCTATAACGAGATAGATATCTTGCTCCCTTTAAGTTTGTTATATGTGGAGTTGACTGTATATGTGTATCTGATGAATTTAACCCTTTCAACCCAAAGTATCAGAATGGTATGCTCTTTTCTATTGTCTGGAGTAGTCCATTTCGGTCTATGGTGTTGAAAGGGTTAATACACTGAATCTTGTATACATGTATGTATAGGGACTTCCATAGGGAAATAAGAAAACTAGTCTTAATAGGGAGGTGGTCTTTAAATACAGGCTGACTTATACACAAATGGTTCATAAATGGTCCTACTATTAAGATAGCAAAAATGTTCATTGTGACCAGGTGGTCTTCATATACAGGTGGTTGCTGGAGCAGATTTTACTGTACACAGTTGCCCATTATAAGAAGGTGCATACAGTGGAACCGCGCCTAAAGACCACCTCACTTAGGAGACCACCTCACTTAGGAGACCACCTCACTAATCAGACCAGCAAAACCTATGAAAATTCAGTCTATTCTTCACTTTCTAAGGCTATTTCAACCTCACTAAGGAGACCACCTCACTAATCAGACCAGTTTTAACCAGTCACTTGGGTGGTCTTAATAGC
>JACSZP010026990.1:0-42802 GCA_016161895.1 Pinna nobilis
AGTTCCTATCATTTCATATACCTATACCAGACCTATTGCAACCAAAATTGAAACATATAAACATGTGCTGCAGAACCTCCACATTGATGATTACAAGTCAAAACCTCCTGACTGCACATTTTCTAATTCCCCATTCGTGCATGATCCTGCTGGCCACGTTATGACTGGTGACCTGAACATTGTTGAAAACATACCTCTAAAGAATATGTTAGCCAAAGGACCGATATATCGTGAGCCTTAATCCATAAACTGGAGACACAATTTTAAAGTTCTTTCGGAATGAGTGAAAGCAGTGAAGTATTTGATACAAATTAGAATTAGAAACCTCAGAGGGTAAATGAGAACACATGCAACATCCGTCTTCAAAGAAAATAATGTTGCTGAACACCTGTCTTACCTTCATGACAAATATGTTGTTGTTCCTGCTGACAAAGCCCCCAGCAATATCGTTTTATATGCAGATCACATTACATAGCCTGCTTTATTAGGGAATTTGGCATTGACAATTCGATTGGCAACCCCACATGTACACCGACTGCACTTACGATACAGGAAATCTTACAAAACACAAATCTGTTTTATATGCCTTTGGCATTCCAACAAAAGATGAGGAACTAGATCTTCCGTTACTTTACTGGATTCCCAAATTACANNCAATAAATCAAAAATCCAAAGGCAGACGAAATCATGGCCAAATAAAAAAGAGACAACACAAACAGCTATCAACACAAGACACGAAAAATAAGTAACATGAACCCCCACCATAAACCAGGGGTGACTTCAGGTGCTCCGGAAGAGTAAGCAACTCCTGCTCCGCGCGCGGCACCCGCCGTGTCACAAATTTTCGAATACAAGAATGTCACAATCGGTGATGGCCACAAACGAGATAAGGGGAGGTCACGATTAGGTATGCGACAAGGGGTACATATCTCTCATCTGTTATTCATAGATTACCATGTTAATCAACTAGGCCATGATGGCACGCAAATTTTCGAATACAAGAAGGTCACAATCGCTGATGGTCAAAAACGAGAAAAGGGGAGGTCGCGATTAGGTATGCGACAAGGGGACATATCTCTCATCTGTTATTTATTGATTTACCATATTAATCATCCAGACCATGATGGCACGTCGTGTCAAATACCAAACACGGGTATAAGTCACAAAGGATGATAGTAATAAACAAGAAAAAGGTGGGACGGGACTAGGTATGCGACAAGGGGAACATATCCCTCATCATCTGTTTTACAGAATTATCATATATCAACTAGTGTCCTTACAAACAACGGTACATTGCAGATTCTGTCAAATGTTCCACAAAACTTCTTTCCAAGCTATTATCGTCTTTTTTGTCAGCACTAAAGGGTGGGCTTCGAAACTAATGTTATACTTACTACTCAAGGGGTGGTGTGAATCAGATGTGGATTCTTAAAAATTCTAAAGATCTGTTGGAGAACATACAATCTAAATCCCTGTCTTCATGTAAGAGCATAAAAACATTTGACTTTTCAATTCTTTATACAACTATTCCCCATTATAAACTCAAAGAGAAATTAAAAGAATTAGCTCAGCTTTGTTTTGTCAAGAATAATGTTAAACAGAGATACAAGTATCTCATACTAGACAAGGAAAAATCTTACTTTGTGAAAATCCACTCTGATTCTAACAAAACGTTTTCTGAAAATGACATCATCAGAATGGTTAAGTTTTTGATTGACAAAATATTTGTTGTGTTTGATGGGCGAGTTTTTCAACAGACCGTGGGTATTCCGATGGGCACGAATCGTGCCCCCCTTATTGTGGACTTGTTTATTTATTGGTATGAGGCTGACTTCATACAGGGGCTTCTTAGGAATAATGACAAGAACTTAGCCCGACCCTTTAACTTCACGTTCAGCTATATAGATGACGTTATTTCATTGAATAGTACTAAGTTTGGTGACTATGTATCTATCCAAATGAACTTGAAATAAGGGACATCACGGAAACCGCCAAGTCTGCTTCGTAAAGTGAATTCTGGACACTGATTTTATTTTTGTTCTTCATGGCACTACTCGGTCATGTTTTTCAAGTCATTTTTAAACTTAATATAGAGTTTTAGAGAAGCTTCACAGTGTAATTGTGTATTCCCCTTTCTTATAAGTACACTTTTTATTTGTCAGTAATACCTAGAGATTCTTGTCGATCATAAGAAGATTCTCTAGGAGAAATAATGGCTCCATGGGTCAGCTGTGGAAATACGGCAATTTCAGAGCAAATGTTCTACATAGTCGGACATGTGCACAGCAAAGGAAGAACAGCAAAAATCAGATATGTACAGCAGAGTCTGAGGCGTGCACTGATCCTTTTTTCTGTTTTATATCGCCCGCGGGTAAATCGTAAGAAAGAACGGTATTCAAAAGAGTTTTGGAAAAGTAATTTCAACCCGACCAATTAGTAGAAGGCGTCAAAGAGGACGATTTTGATTGGTCACGATGTAATATCACACATTTCTTGCAGTCTTCAAATACCATACATTGTAAATCAATGCCAAATGCTACGCCGCAAAGTCATGAACAAAATTTAATATAAATTTATATTTGTTTATTGATACACAAGAATATATAATTCGACTTATAAAAAATTCTGTAATACTGATCCTTTGACAACTGTCCATTAACGATTTACAACAAGTCTTATTTCACATCATAAGAATGAACAAATACTGGATAAAATATGAAACAAAATAACGTACAGCAATTATTTATACATTCTGCGAGAAGTAGAATAGAATATACATCTCAAATATTTTCATTCTATCACACTTGTATTTGAAGGTTATTGCTAGTCATTTTTATTGGTATTCAATCTGTAAGATAATTGGCATTGTTGTTTAGCGTCCCACTCAAGAATATTTCACTTATATGGAGCGTCACCGTGTGCCGGAGAAGGGTGACAAATTTTGCCTATGCTCGGCACTGCTTGCCGTAGAGCAGGGAGAGTTCTATAACGTGCTAACACTTACTTTGACACGGGACCTTGGTTTATACTATCTCATCCGAAAGACAGGGGCGGTCAACCGAACATTGACTTCGGCTCTAACCCCGGACCTCTCGATTCTATGTCGAACAGCCAACCATTAGGCCACTGCGCCCCCCCCCCTTTGTAAGAGAAAATTTGCTATAATTGACCTGATTGATATCAGAGAATACTATTTCGCCTACAGTCATAAGATGCAGCTACTAATTTAGTTGACAAAAATTAAGGACGCATCATAGTCGTGGAATATGAGAAACATAAAACTTATTCACTTGCTAATCGGAAGGTGGTCAATGTCAATTAATTGATGGCTATGTTTCACTAGATAATCTTAAGATATTATTCTATTGTTCATTTTTATTGAAAATCATTGCACAATTAATATCTCAGAAAGAATATTTGATATCTTGTATCATATTTAGTTAATTCTCTCTCTCCTCTCTGTCTCTCTCTCTCCTCTCTGTCTCTCTCTCTCTCTCAAAACGGCAATCAAGTAGTTTTCGAGCAGTAGCTTACGCAAATATTGTATGACAAAAAAGGTCAATTCAGCCCTGCGAATAGGTATGCATGTGACTGTCCAGCCGGAAACAGAAACATACCGCACGTCTATTAATCGAAAATATGATGTATATCATTTCCAAATTTCGTCATTACACTTTACAATAATATTTAGTGATATAAATTCAACAAAACTGTCATGTCTGGGAACCTTTGCTGACGTTCAAGGAGATCTTGAGTCTGACAGCCTCTCTCAACTGTTCCAGTTTGTCAAATCCTTTATAATGGTTCGGTCCTAGATCAGCTTTTAATCGCAGTTTCGTCACCTTACGCACGTGTTCTTTGTGTTTCGCCGCCAGCTCTCTAAAAATAAAAACGTGAAGTAACTTTTAGACGTATGTACACTTTTGCTAGTTTTAATCACATCCGGGGGTATGGTATATTATTTACATAGGTATTTCAAGTTCAGAGTGGTAAGCGGTTCAGACAATTACCAAAACATTCAGTCAATTTACAGGATCAATTTACAATCTTGTCAAAAGTATGAGTATACAATATTTTTGCCACATATAATAAATTTAAATATTTTGAAATAAATATCCTGCTATGAAAACAGAAATGTAAAACTGCAGATATCTTAAAAATAGTTGTAATGACAAATACCTATCATAGTATAGAATACTTACTCATAGTCTACATGGCCATCTTTGTTGATGTCCAACTTTTTCATCAAGATATCCAATGCCCGGCTGCTCAGTGGAAGGTCTATACTCTAGAGTAAGAGAAGCAAATTGTAAATATTAAGCATGACAAAAGACACTACAACATTCGGAAGGGTCTAACATTTGTTTATTATGCTATCATTTCATTCTAGTTTTTATGACTTCTTCCTTTTAATTTTAAAGGGGTAATTATGTAGTAATAATCCATCATAATCTGTATAAGATGCCTACTCGATACGCAAGAGTTTGATCTGCGTATAATAAGTTTTACAATTATGACACTTACTAACAAACACATCCATGTCACAAGGGCTACATCACTTAGCTTAGACTTGTCATTGGGTCGAAAACTCGAACGATTTTCATATCAACTGTTAGGCAGTTCATCACAAACTGATTTTACTGCTAATGAATTAGTTTTCCTCATCAAGACAATGGGTCCATGGCTGGTGTGACCAGTCAACGGAAATGCTTACAGGCACTCATCCTAGGCACCTGATCCCTACCATGGTATATCTAGGGGTTTGTTCGTCCAATTCTTTAATTCTTATTAATAGGAGTTATTAGATTAATCACCACCAGTTTTCACCAATCACCAATCGCTTAATCCTCTAAGATATTACCCGACAATTCGTTTGGTAGGCTATCACATAAAAGTGCCTTTGTGTGTTTTTGCTACATTATACATCAATTGATGAAAAACTAAATAACTGATTAGTCAGATTGAAAATTTGTTTAATATTTTGTTTTGTGTTTGTGAAAATTTATATTTTTCCTCTGATAATTCTATATCAAAGATTACAAAATTTAATGGGATTAATTAATTGATAAAACGTCGCAAGAATTTTGAAAGAGTAATGAATTTTTGATTATCAAACCTTGGTTGAACCGCGGTAAAGCAACCGTCTTCATTCTGTAAAGTGAGGGATTGGACGTAGGTGGTGACAACTAGCTTCGCATACGTTTGGACGAGGCAGTAAATATCGATAACCCGTGTCACAGGGGATTACGACACAATATAGAATCCTAAATGCTCAGTGCCCATAAATGCAAAATTAAAGCCAATTTTGTAAACCTCTACTGACTTTCGCTGACGTCTATATAAGTGGTGTATGAGTTAGATATTTTAATGTGTGCAGGCAATGAGAACAAGATTTTTGGCAACTGTGTTTTTGTGAACACAAAAGTATATTTAGCTGTTATCGCGTTGCTAAAAAAAGAAACATAAAAATACACTTTGAGTATCTAAGTATTGTAGTGCAAGGGGAAAAACTCTTAGAAACAATATACATGTACATATATTTGAGAATAATATGCAAACATACATGGGTAATTGAACAATATGAACTAATAATTTCCTAAAGCTTGTTTTCTCTGCTTTTCAAAGTATTTTATTTATATAAAGTATTATCATTGCTATTTTCTATGTAGTTATTTCTTCGTTTGTAAGTTGTAAATTTGTCAAATTTTTATCTTAATGATATTGACACTTCGCCAATGAAGTGCGAAAAGGTTGGTGCCTGATCGGCACTAATAACCATTGAGCGTTGTGTTCTTTTACGCACAGACACCAACTGTGAAATCGGTTTTTAATGTCTTATCTGTAAGATAGGGAAACTCAAACGCACCTGTGCATGTGAACCGACGACTCACGATCTGAAGGCCAACGCGCTAATGACGTGGCGATGACGGATCTTCAATTCAGAGGTACATAATAATGTAACTAGACGTAAAAGGTTTGCGGTGAAGAGAAACACACAATATCAGACTGAATAAGATCTTTAAGTAACATGTTACATATGGCAGGTGGTCTTTTAATTTGGATGGTTTTATCGGATTATGGGATATTATACTCAAGGCATGCACTCAGAAATCATAACGCAGGTAAAAAGCAGGTAATGCTTTGTATCATTGGTGTGTTGGTTAGTTGTACATGTGTATTGCTATTTAACATCCCACTCAAGAATATTTCATTTATATAGAGACGTCATCGTGTACGGATGAAGGACTACACATTTTTACCTGCTCGACACTTATGATCGAAGAGCAGGTAGGGTTCTTTAACGTGCCATCACCTACTGTCTCATCAGAAAGACAGAGATAGCCAACCGCGGCATGGCTTTTGCTCTACCCAGGACCTCTCGATTGGAAGTTGAACCCGCTAACCACTTCGCCACGGCGGCCCCTGTTTTGAATCAGTGAACGGATTACCGTAGATATGTTATTTGAAGAAAAAATCCACTTATTCTCAACCCTGATAAATTAAAATAAAACTTAATCTGAAGTTATTTTAATTTCATTGCTAAGTAACCTTTTTGAAGAATTTTATCCCAATTATTTTGAAATCCCTTTTTGATACTAAAAATCTCCCTGGGTTTCAATTTATACGGGTTTTAGTCCATTAAGTAAGCAAGATATATTTCAGGCAAACATTTCTGATTTAAGATATCTTTTTCACAAAAGGATAGTACAGAGTGTGAAAAGTAAAGGTGTAATAGTGTATATCTTACTGTTAGCCCCAGCTGGAACTCCTCTCTCGACACTGTCTCACTGTGGTCCTTGTCTAGATTGTGAAGTAAATCAATCAAACGTAAATTTTTCTGTTTCATGTACTCAAACAACACGGTGACCGGGTCATCAGTATCCAGGACACGTACAACCTCTTCTTTACGTATCTCGTCATGTCGGAGCGTGTTCCCATAGATAACTCTTAAGTTACGACGTGTAGACTGAACGTCACGTAGCAAGGCCAGGAAGTCAGAATCAACAGACACATCCTGATAAAAGAAAACAGAAGAAAAGATCTAAAGTACCCTGTATGCGTATTATTATGTCAGACGCGAATGTTGATACTTGTGTGTATGTACTTGTAGGAACAAAGGAATTAGACTGTTTTAAGAAAAATTAAAGTAAGCATTGTAGTTTGAAAACAAAAACAACGAATCATGAAATTAGCAGACAAAATTGCGTTGCTTCATTGATATTTATAGCATAAGATATAGATAATTCATACAAGAGACATATGAGTGAATAAATACAAGACACAGTTTTGATTTTCATTATCACTAGGTGGGAAAAAGGCGTTGACTATGTGGGTCGGAAACTATTACATAGCTTTCAATAGGCAACAATCTTAACGCGTCGTAAAATAGCCTATGTATCCTAACTGCCAAAGCACATTAAATGTACGTTAATTTTGCACCAAACAAAATGTTTCTCCATTTGTGGAGTCTGGCCTGTTTTATTTATTTGGTTTATTTATTTTCTTACCGTCAAGTCGATTTCCTCTAACGCTGATTCTGACACAGCAACTGACCTCAAAATGGCGAAAGCGCCATCTGTTGTGATTGGGTTAATGCCGACCTGGATTAATCAATCACATATAGTTAGATATGTCTTATTGTTTAATAAATAAAAAAAGATAATCATGAATTTTGAATTCATGTATCAATAATTGATATACATGTTTCATTGAAATTTCCGATCGGTCTGAATTACAAAAAAGTATGACATCAAGTATAACATCTTATTGATAACTGTTCAAAGCCTCGTATCGAACTATTATATAAGATAAAACCTACTTTTTTTTTATCAGGTATCAATAGTGGTTTCATCGAACTAACGTCCTTTGATGATTATCATCAAAGGGATATATGATTTATTTTGTAAGTATTCAAATAGCATTTCGGCTTCTGTGTTATCTTAAGTTAGTTGTTCACTGCCCAAGTTCTCAAACAGACCAGTATGGAGGATCTTTTTCTAATCACTTTTTCATAAGTTTTTTTTTCAAAAACAAGCATTAGTCTTTGACTTATCTTTAGATAACAACTTCGTTTCTTTTAGCATCGTATTTTCCTTGTCTTATTTATATCTAATTAATGATACAAACTTATTGTACTTAAATAAATTAGAAGATTTCGAGACGACGATAAATTCGATTTACACAAGATATAAATGTCTTATGAAAACAATGCGCAGAAAGCTACAAAGAAAACTCTTTGCAGTGAAGCTAGCTTGTGATTAAGTTTCGAATGTTGTCACATTTGAGATAGAGTTTCGTATTTGATATTTTTGACCGTTTTTAGAAGCAAAGATGGTCGCTAATGAGGGGTGTTTTTCTATGTAATCAACGTAATTAGGACGATGGATAGTGGTCGATGGAGGCATTCCGGGAATGGTCGTTTATAGGAGGTAATTTATCATTAGAAAGGCATATGGATTGGAAATTTGGCCCCTTAAAGAAGATGGTCGCTTGTTGGTGGTCGCAAATAGGAGGACCACTGTAATGCAACTTCATAATGAAACAAGGGTGTTCAAGATAGCCCCCAAACAGACATGTGATCAAGAAAACGAGATTCCATCACACGGTGATTGACTTTAATTAAAACTAAACGACTGAATGATTTTCCGCGGAGAAAAATAACTACAAAAAAAAGAAACAAAGAACAAAAATTTAATATATATCTAGAAGTTTGCCAAGATATATATATGAAACACTGGTGTCTTTGTTCGGTTTTGTATGAAAACGACATCTATCCTATGTAAACTCAAACAGAAGTTCAACGCCATCCTATCGATAGGCATTGAAGATATATGACAGAAACTATCAAATTATTGATGCTCACCGCACTTTGTCATTATTGAAATGTTCTAACCTTTTTATAACAGGCTAAAATCTCTTCAATGCAAAATACCATTCTAAAGTTTCTATAAAAGTGTATGATAATATGCTTTTGACGGAACACATACATTTTGGTCAAAAGAAAACAAATTCAATTAAGAAACATACAAAATATTTGGTGGACCAGTACATTTATTCCCTTCCAAATGTTCGATTTAGAGAATATCAAAGGGAACTTCTATCACTTTGAGTGTACCTTTAGTATTTTCAATTTTTTGCTGTTTACAACTCCACGTAGAAGCTGCCTGAATGCATCAAGCGAGACTCGATTCGCACTCAAATCAAGTTCCGTCAAAGTCCGGTTACGCATTAAAGCCTTTCCCATCTCATGACAACCTTCCATTCCGAACCCATTCCATGACAAGTTGACCGACTTCAGTTTAATGTTAACCTGTGACAAAAGACAAAAGTAGCCTTTGCAGTTACTTAACCTAAAGTTGTACTTCAATATATCATACTGCTTAGTTCTTTTCATATAAGTTTCCGTCATCATTTATTGAGCGGTCTGGGATTCGTAATTTAGACCACTTTACTAAATACTACGTTTGAAATATAATCGTCAAAAAGTAACCTGTAACTTGTAGGTATTCCTTGATTGTCGGTGATAGTCTTGTTACATAAAGCTTAGTTAATGTCAAGAAAAAATTCCACTGCGAATTGATTACTAGAAATGGGATGAAAAGAATGATTTGCTAAAAACAAAATTCACTCAACAAGAACTCATTACGCACAAAAATTCAACTTGATGAGTAGATATGATATGACATGAAAATTTCAACCAGTTCTTTTTAACCATATATTAGTTAGAACGTGACTCACATTGAGATACTTTAACTGTATATATATAACAACAACTTACTGCAATGCCACAACTTATAGCTACCGCACCCCTCTGTCTTAGGTGGTTCCAGCTAAGGTCTAGAGAAGTCAACGACGAATTGTTTTCTGCATTAAAAGTTAAACTTTGGTTACATGCAGTGGACAATGGCGGAGGCCTGATTTGAATTTTATTTCTCAAAATCTGATTGAGTCGTAATGCAAGTAAAGTTAATTCTGTGCTCTTCTCTATATCGTGTCATTTAATCAAGAATTTGCTCTTTATTTCAAGATGCCATTTAACTTTTTGAGCAAAAGATTAATAAAACACATTGTATACTCTTTGTAAGCGGCATGGACAGAATAAGAGCGTGTGAGTAAAAGAACGGTCGAGTTATTTACAGAAAAATAAACAAAATGTGAAGAGAATATGATCAATGCAATATTTAATTTACCTAAGGATTTCCCTATAACGACGCCACCTTCTTCTCTAAAGGTATTGTGATGGATGACGAGATCTTTTAAAACTTTGTTTCTCTGCAAGTAAGCATGACATTGAAAGACTCATTTTGCCTCGTAGATACTTAAGATAAGATCTGTCATTATTGATAAAATGGGACAAACTGTTGCTAAATGGTCGTATGTTTGCATGCACAAATGGCCCCACAAAAAGGGTCTAATAAAAAAATCAGCAAAACCTTTTCTGGTCATTTACTGACACCAACAGGGTATGCCTTGAAAACTTTTTTGTTGTTGGCAAAATTGAATAATATTCAAATCTAGGAAAGTGTTTTATAACCACTAAAAAATACTTGACGATCTCATTTAAAATGACAATAATTTACACTAATGCATAATTTGACACGCAATATCTACCACTCATGCGTATTGTTGTGTAAAACTGATATCTATCATGCAGCGGGTGTAGACTAAAAATTAATTGGGAAGAACCGATAACGTTCATGAGATAAGACATGAATTCGGAAACTACGTACCGTCATTATCCGGGCAATATATGTAGCATCACTTTCTTTGAAGGCGTTATCTGTAAACAAAAATGAGACTGAATAAAAATAAAATTCTTAAACTTATCGTCAGAGTGTTTGATAACACCCATCACCTTAAACATTTCCGAATAATTAATTAACACTTCAGTTTGAGATATTCAAATCAATTTTAATTGAGCTGATAAAAATAGAAATCATTTGTTGTTCTATTGCTTTTAGATAGGAACTCAAAATAGCACTTTATTTATCTATTCTAATGGCAATACTCCAATCAATACAATGCGAAATGTGGAAGAACGGTACTTCTATAATTAAGCAATAAAAGCTACACATCCCTTTATAAGTTGCTGTATAATTTGTAAAAAAAATTAAAGTAATCTAAGCAAAATATTTTCATTCCCGTAAAAATAAACCATCAATATCTAGTATAGTTATTTCTAGAATACTCATCATTCGATTCTGAGAATAAGGTTGAGCAATTAACTGATTGATTGTACCTTTAAATACATCTACCATTTTAACTTTCTTTTTGTACAAATGATAGGGAGTATGGAAATTAGCTTTTTAAAAGAGGTATCTGCTCAAATGAGGGTTTCAACAAAAACATGACGAGGAGCCAAGGTACACGTGTTTATATAAAGGTTAAATAGTACTTTGTTTAACAATAAGATAATTGACAAAATAAGTAACAAAAACTGAAAATCAGAAGCCCTTTACAGAAAATCAAAAGCTAAACCTTGAATTGCTATACTGATATTCTAAAGTAAATATTTTCGATTTCCAGGAAATCGGATTATTAGGACCAGATTTGTTGCTTCTAGCCGCATATAAAAACTGTACTAATACTCAACATGTACACTATACGAGGTGAGGGGAACGAAACTAGAAACAACAAAAACAACCTTTAGGGGACAAGGCCCATATGTCTGCTTGTTCAAGCTGATGGAGTAATTCGAAATTCGTGGCAAACTTTACAGTGGATTCTCCTTAATAGTGAAACATTTGTTCTCAAGAAAAAAGTCCTATTTCAATAGCGCGGACTGCTGAAAAGTATCTTTTATAAGATCACGTCCGTAAGGTGGTTACTTGTGCCAATCTTAACAAGACTTGAAATGAATATTAGATAAAATATCAAAATCAGTTTGAGAGAGAGAGAGAGAGAGAGAGAGAGAGAGAGAGAGAGAGAGAGAGAGAGAGAGATAAACACTTTATCGTTTTTATTGGTTACATTGAACTTGAGGAATAAAGTGTCTAACTTTCGTTTCTCATGCAGTACTATTTGCTTATCTTAATCAATACGTATTCCAAATCAATGAGAGTTTTATAGTGCATCATCAAATTACATTATACAAGTCCAACGAGGATATGCGATTAAATAGTGTTTCAATAACAGGGATGGCAAAGGGTGTCGTTCTTGTAATATCATATATCTTAAGTACTGTCGATATAACGGTTTATTGTCTACTTGTATAATAATATACAATGTATATAATAAACAAATGCTCACATTTCTTGTTCGGTTTAAACACCTACTCTCTTAAATATCTGTTCCATATTTCATCACATACTCTGTATTATTAATTTTGTTTAATGTTTATTTATACTTTGTTGACCGCAACTCTACGATGTAGTACCCAAATTAAGACCAAGAGCTTTACTAACATTTGAATCTAGAAAAAATTACGTGCCTAGCTATTTTGTCCATTTGAATCATTTTAAAACCGAGATTTGGTGTCCCATTAAGTGTCGGCACAATTTTCTGCGCCGATAAAATATTCAGCATAAATGCTGATTTGTAAATCCTGTATCAACTGGATGCCACCAACATACGATTGAAATGATGTTGAATATGGCAAAAGAGAACCGATATAACGGCAACACCACCAACAAAAACAATAGCAGCAGCAGCAACAACAACAACAACAGCAACAACAACAACAACAATAGCAACATATACAATAAGAACATCCTTTTGATATATGTTGTCTCAGTTTTACATGTTTCTTTAATTCGTTTAGTATCTTAATCATTGGTAAAGCCAGAAATAGTAAGCTTGGTAGACGTTACCTGATATGTCGAGTTTCGTGATAGTTTTATTCTTCCTAAGTGTTTCCCATAACAGTCTTGCTCCGGTAGTCGACAGACAATTTCCCGCAACATTCTGTAATTCAGAAAATTATAAAAATACCGTCACGAAAAAGATAATTATTGAAATATATGATAAAGATATACAAACATTTAATGCATTGCGTCTTTTATTTCTTTTGTTACAAATGTGGTATTTTTTCATATAAAGCTTTCAAAGAAAAAGACAAACAATGGATATATCCACAACACATTTAGTTGTCCTTGTACAATTTTTGTTCTAATTGGGAGAATCTATTTCGACTGTCATTAAAATCTTTTTCCTCCGTGCTATGATACCAATGAGATACTTTGTAACTATACAAAAACCTAAACGTTCTTGTGCAAGATAGGCAAGTGTTTGTCTAACTAAATAAAAAGGGTTATAAATTATTTGAATATATGTAATTAACTAGTAATAACGCTGCAGTAACATATACAGCGACGCCATAGGATAAACTAAACTAAACAACAGAGCGACTCTCATGAAATTCCAATGTTTTACATTTAACCATTAATCATCAAAATATGATATATGTATTTGCTTCATTTAAAAAAAATGTTCTTGACAGTTAGGTTGGTAACAGTTGCATTTATTGTTGCACTATACAAAATATAGTTAGAACAGTGAGAAAATATAAATAAATAAAAAGATTATATATAGACATACCAGACAATTTATTCTCGAGTTCACTTGTAACATCTCCAATATATACGCCAGTCCTTGGCTACCCATACCATTGTTTGATAAATCGAGACTTTCTATTGTTGAATTGTGCTAGAAAATAGAAAGAATACACAAAAAGGAATAATGAAATAAAAAGGATTTCTAGGAGGGTTAAATGAGATTGACAAATTGCAAATGTATACAGATCATTTGAATTTCACTCTAAAGGCCATTCCCGGTTTTTCTTTTCTAAACCGGAAATTCTCAGGTAACTATGCGTTACCTGAGAATCAATTTATTAGGCATCGATTTGTATAATATATAACACTAAACCTGAGCTTAAAATACGAACAATGTGCGTTTTTATTATGTTGGCCCATACAAAAAAAAAACCTGAAAAAAAAAATAGAAAACCAAATTTGATTGACAAATGTATCCCTTTTTGTACTCTGTATTGCTGTAATGAGAGGAAAAAATAAAAATCGCACGCGTAATCAACTTTTGCTTATATGATATTTTAAATAGAAATGGTAGGTGATATGCAATAAATTTTGAACTGTGCATAAATTCAGATCGGAATCGGGATATCAAAAAGCCAGCAGTCGATCTATCAAAAGTACATAAGTTACTGCAGGATAGTATGGCTACTTTCATACTGCTATTAACTTCAAATTGTGCATTCGTGGATAAGTGCCTCGACGGGAAACAGTTGCCTTTTCTTAGGAATTGGCAGAAAAAAACAGGGCCAATGTCATTGTATATGTCGACTCGTTCAAGAAACCTCACTGCTAAATGGAAATTAGCGCCTAGCATAAGCCAAACACTGTAGTCCATCACTTAAATTTTACACCACATTTAAACTCAATGATAAGTGGGACAATAAACAACAGTGCTACTAACCAACCAACCAAGGCAATTCTGTTTCAGTCCCGATTTCTGGTTTGATTCTGATTTCTGGGCTGTATATCAGGCACTTATCGACATCCAGCAACTAAGTCATTACTATTTACGCAATTTCGGTAGTGACCTTCACAAGTTTAATTAGTGTCAAGTTTTAGTGTAAGGTACATTTTACAATAATGGTAAAACACAATCATTGCTAATATTTCCAAATAATTCATAGATTAAAACATTCTCAAATGCTGTATCTTTCAGGTATGAATTCAAGAGATGTCGAAACCATGCTCATTGAGTGTCGGAAGGTTAAATTGAATTACAAATGATGTTGTAACTATTTTTAAAACGGACAAACGAATTGCTGTGGAAACGCATTGATCAAGCCAGCTTACTTACATACACTTAACAATGCAAAGGAAAAAGTATAATCATACACTGATTTATTTGGCTTTACTTTTCTTGTCATGGCCATGTGTATCTTTAAGTTGTACAATTTTCGACTTACTTAATGTTATCTCTGAATCAACAAAATATGTCAGATGATTATAAGTGCATCTTTAAATATCCATGACACTATATAAATAAATTAGACATACGTTGAATGAACGTGACAAACCGTAAACAAGTGAGGTAAGCATAAAGTGTACGTGACATTCCAGTTCTCTAATGAATTATGTCTGATGTCTTACTTTGCATTCTGCCCACGCATTGCGTCATGCTCGATATAATAATTACTCTTGTTTAACACAATTTACTTCTCTGTTAAAATATAACTTTAAAACGTTTAAGTTCCACCCTAAAATTTTGTAAGAAATGAAAAGTAGCATACATTTTGTTCTGTTTTTGATAAATGTGTTAGATATGCAATTATATATCCTGATTATTTTCCTTTTCTAAGATATTCTCTTAACATCGAAAAAACCGTAATTCCTATTTTGTGTTACTTAAGAGCCTGTCTATCCTGTAATGATGACAACGATAACTAGCCAAGTTGCTCCCATAAATATACTTACATGTCTCGCAAGCAAAAATCATTCGAATATTCAAATAATTAGTAAATTATCTATAATAAGAATACTAAATAGGTATTATTTATCATAATTCTGATTAATGTGCCACATAAACAATACAAATGCGATGGTAAACATGTAGAAATAATACCTTCATTTTTTTCATTTCATTTTCACTTTCTGGGCTTATAATGTTTAGTAAAGTGCATGTAGTACAAGCACTGGAATGAGAGCACAGAGTTTGCCACCAAGTAAAAAGAAGTAGCCTTTCGTTTTCCTTTTCTTTTATAACTGCACGTTTTTCCGCCATATTGGGACATTACATATTGTAAAAACTACAACTTTATTTATCTTCAGCATTTAAATACGTCGTTTCTGGGATGCCGGAACTCTCCACCCACAATGAAGGAGAGAAATGCTTTGAGCGATGAAGTGTAACCTATAGTTTTTAGGGTACCTGATGACATTGCAAGTAACAACGACACATATGTCCTTACAAAGAAAATTGTTTATCAAATAAGGGAGCACAGACGATTGTTTTGTTCGCTGTCCTAGAATGATCTTCAGACCGCAGTAAACAACTGTCCATGTCCATTGATGGACTGAGTCGACTTTGCCCCAAATCACGTGACCTAGTGATTAAAGTCACGTGACCAAAAATGGAGCCAGGTTCACCCCTGACACGACGTATTGCTGATAACAAAATGAAAAACTAAGGGCTTACCACTAATGCTATGGCTACGGCTTTAGCACCAACAGGACCTATTCCGTGATGTTTTATGTCAAGGGAAACTCCCGATAAATGCCGAAAGAAATAAGATGACGGTGTAATGTGTAGCATAGCGCACGCTTTCATATATACGTCTCGGCAGTCATTGGTATATTCACGATCCGCTGGGCCATCAGAAAAAGGACCATCTGGAGTGGTCGACCCTGCAAAAGATACACACATATATTCTATATGCATTGATATTCATCAATTTACAGATTTCACATATCTCAACATTACTTTCAATGTAATTTTGAATATTGAAATATCACACCAATTTCGTCGCCATTTCCGTAATTGATTTTTTATCAAGAAATACCATATATATATCCTCTTTGTACCCGCATTTTTTCGCTTCCTAGGTGCGTTTTTTCCTTTATCATAGAGAGATTGCACTTTACTATATAATCAATCATTCGCGTTTACAACATTAAATTTGATTACTTTATGACTCTGTGTGGATTTGCTCGTAATAAAACACAAACAGTAAACATGAAAATTAGAAACTAAACGTTAATAAATTTTAATCCCTCTATGATTAACAGCATTGATATACATCAATGAATGGTCGTCTAGTCATACCAATCCGACATTGATTGTGTGCAGTAGATCGGAGTACAACTTAGAATTAATTATTTAGACGAATATGATTGGTAATAATATCTTTCAGTAGCAATATACTCCGAAAGTTGAACAGTCGCATTTGCTTAGTAAATGACGATGTACAAAAGTAAAAAAGATTTAAATAAATCATTTGAAGGAAAAGTTATCGATGTCGCTGTGAAAACAAAACCGAGTTTAGACAAATCGTCGTGAATTTCTGCGCTTCAACGCCCTTTTGATATAGCCATGACAAAGGGCCATTAAATTTTACCATAATAATGAAGTTTTTATTTTTCTACAAAAACGATATTGAAGAGGAAGACAATGATATACGAAAGTCCAAAGATAAAGACAAGTTGGTAAAAATTATGTCCACACAGTGCACAATATTTGCAATTCCACAACGGGACAAACATATAAATCGTAAATCTGTGAGATTTCAAAATTCGATTCCTTTACAAAATATGAAAATATCATTGAACAATTCTGGCATCAGTCATCATTTTTTTCAAAAAAAAAACGTTGCATTTGAAATCAAATTTTCACTCAATGTAAGTAATGCACTGACCGATCGCCGTGTCAAAACATAAGATCATATTTTGTGAGGTCTAAGTTGACCGTATGCCACTCGTATGAAATAATGTAACATTAATTAATATGAAACAGTTTTAAGAGATATTGGATTGTTAAATTCGTCGACATAAATCAACACATTCCCATAGTATTCAAAATTTACGTTTCTCGCATATTTGTAAATATGTACGAATTTGAGATATCACAATAGATTGGTATTTCAAAGATCAAATAGTAAAGGCAAAGAACAGTGATCCGTTTCATAATTGCTATAAGTACATATAAGTCAAAGTAAAAGAAAATGGGCAAACACGGACCCTGAATACACCAGAGGTGGGATGAGGTGCTCGGGAGGAACAAAACATCCCCTGTCGACCGCTCACACACCTCGTGGACCCAATGGGCCCTTTTCCTGATCAAATAAACGGAGAAATCCGTGTTCAAAATTAGTTTGTAACGATCGGTCTAGCATTAAACTTGACAGGAAATAATATTCTTATTAGATGTTTTTGTTTGTTTGTTTGTTTGGTGGTGGTCAGTTTTTATTGGTGGAGGAGAGAGCCCGGTTACAAATGTATCAGGGGAGAGACCACTGGTCATGCGCAAGCAAACTGACAAACTTCCTAACATAATTAGTTTAGGTTCCAGCGAGCTTCGAATTCGCGCTGACAAGAGGTAAGAGACTGAGTGGTTTAAAGTTGAATGCTCTAACCATTCTAATGCTATTATAAGATAATTTCATAAACTCGTGAATCCTTATTTTCCGTAACTAAGTCCATAATCTCTTGAAAAGGTTTAAACCATCATAAAACTCATCCGCAATATAAATATGAGTATTCAGATTTTTATTCCAATTTTCCTGTCACCTTCCTGAGCTATCTGAAAAAGTATTATCATCACGATTTCAAATCTTAGGGGGTCTCGTTATCGAACTCCAACAGGAACTAAATTGTATAGATTTATGCAAATCACTAGGATCTCTTTTCACAAATAAAACATATGATGAAATGTATTGGTAACTGAAAGTCAGCGATTTTTAGATATGACTTATTGTATATAGCGGTATCGGCTGAAAAAAAGTTGAAAAGTCAGAGAAATTATTAATTCCTCTGCTATCCTAAACATTTTTAAAAAAAAGTAATGGTGTAATTCGTAATTCACACTGAGACGTTAAGTACTTTAAACTTGAGATTGGTTTTAATTAGATTTTTTAAACAGAGCCTTTTAATCAAAGACATGCATATATTTTGAAATCCTATTTAACGATCATGACACGTGAAAAATACATGTCTTTATTTACGAAATATACATTTTCATACTTATTGATCATGCAGAATTGATGTTAAAAGCCTTCGGGTTATGTATAATTGCATTGTAGACACTTTCACTAGAATTCGAATGTAAAATTAACATTAAAACCTAATCTTTTGAGTTGAAACTTTAATTTTTCCTAAGTGTAGGTGAGAAAATAAGTCATTGGAACATGATTTATGAAAAATTGTCTTGCACACATCATTTCACGTGGACTGAAATTAGGCGTGGGCTTATTTAATCAAATGTCCCATTTTACTACCTTTTGAAAGTAAAAAAATAAACAAAATGTGAATCTGTTAAAACTGTGTACTTCTTCAATTTTCGTTTTAATGTTTTTATCTTACTTTTTCCTGAGATCCTTTAACCGGCCTTTCATTTAATCCCTAACAACAAAGCATCTAATCAATATTTCGAAACACTGTTGAAGTAAGAAAATTAGCCATTTTGTTAAAGACGTGAAAACAAAACTGAGTATGAGCTATATCATGGGATTTTACTACACAAAGAGTAAAAATTATCTCACAGATACAGAATAATCGACATGTCATAAATGGTCATTCTCTATCTGCAATAGCACCGAATTGATTAAAAATTCGATGTTACTGTTGACCGTACATCAAATATGAACATTTCTCATAACTTCTAAATAACTTTGATTTCAGTTTTGCACTTCATCTTACATCAATATTAATCTTTCATTCAATAAACTCAACCTACTTTTGTTATTTAGGAATCACACCCAAGAGAATGATATTCAATAGTTTCTGCATTATAATTAATCGAAAATACTGAATTTGTAAAAAAGTTGCAGGATGGAGTATTACAGAGTCAGCAAAGTTTTAAAATATCAAATATACTATAG
Organism: Pinna nobilis; assembly: GCA_016161895.1. NCBI lineage: Eukaryota > Metazoa > Mollusca > Bivalvia > Pterioida > Pinnidae > Pinna > Pinna nobilis. The sequence goes on from JACSZP010026990.1 coordinate 19,562, forward strand.
AAGTACATAAGAACACTTTATCATCCGCGCCATATTTTGATTCCCTAAAAATATTTATAATGCAAATTCAGCTGACACTAATTAGAGAGAGAGAGAGAGAGAGAGAGAGAGAGAGAGAGAGAGAGAAAGAAAGAAAGAGAGAGAGAGCTGTACCTTCATTTGGAGTCTGATCTTCGTCGGCTGAATCATCGCCGATTTTATCATCATTGTCATCTACCGGTTGTTTCCTCTCTTGAATAATGACCGTTTCTCCCGCTTTATTTATCTCCTCTGTAAAAGACTTGGTGAACTGCCGGTCACCTGTTGTTATAAACGTTGGTTTCCATGGTTTTTCATTTGTCTCTCCTGTTACACCCTCTGCATTATCATCTCGTTGGAAGTTCATCACTTTTAAACGAGTTCAGTGCTGGTAAAATAGAAAAGCGATGTTGCCTGTTTTATTGTTCGCTCTCGGAAGAATTATAGTACAATAATTGTCATAACATGCCGTAAAACCACATCATTTAAACAAGGCGTGATTTACTATGTTGATAAACAACTAGAGAGCAAATTTTACGACTAATATATTTACTGAACAATCATTATACTCCCCCATGCATGTAAATTTGTTGCTCTTTGAAGATTTCATAAAAATTTATAAATAGAAATAAAAATGTTACAGTAAGAGAAAATAGATATAGTGACTTGTTAACAAAGCCAAGAAATTTAAAAGGGTTCGCAATGAGACATACACCCTCGGCTTTTTATCACGTTTTTCGTTACACTGTTTAATATTTTGAAATGTTAAATGCTATTGAAATGCAAATATTAGTGAGTATCAAATATAAAGGCCGACATTATGATGAAGATCACGATTTAATGATGTAAATTAAGAACTGTGAACCGTTAGTGGGAGTAACTTTAATGTTAATAGTATACATGACAATAGTCAAGTCAGAGTTGCACTAAATTATCCGTTGTGTTTGGTATTTTAAATTCTAAGAAATATTTTAGAAAAAAAGTTATAGTCATTTGATTAAATTACACTGGATACCCCCTATCCTTATTCCCAATACAAATCACCATAAGCCCTTCTGTCAGTCAGATCTAAACGGATGGAAGCAAACGTCGAAACCCATGGGATGTGAAGTGTGGGCCATAAGAAATTCTTAGTCAAAGATTGTGTAAAGTAAATTGCAATTCAATAAAAATTCTATGTTTTCAGATATCCACTCTAGAAGTGGTATGTCGCTGATGAAATTATCTAATGCGGCTTGAATGACGCTATGATGACTTTAAGGCACTACCTTTTGCATGCGAATAAAACTGCAGAGAAAACAAATTGGAACTTCAGACGATACTAGTATATGAAACGAAAAGAATCGACATTGTTTACCTCTAATTAATCATGGGAGTGTTTCAGATTTATGCAAAAGTACATATTTTCGTTTGATCATTGATTTCTCGAAAAAGAACGACAAAGAGAATGTGAACATAGACTACTTGCATTAACCTCCCCCACTGCGATATATTAATGTGATTTCGAATTGCCGTACTCCAGATAGAGTGACCGCCGTGACTTACTGGTTAGGGATTGACTTCTGATAAAAATTGAAATTGATTAATTTGTTAAATTGATTTGTTAGTTGTCAAGTTTTTTCGCCGAATAAAAAACTACAACATAAACATAAAAACTGCTGATGTAGTGAAACCAATTTATTTTCCACTAAGATCACATATTCCAGTTCCAATTTAATTACAACAAATTAGATACAGTTCATAGAATTATCAGATTTGATAATATAGTTTTTCTTGTTTTCTTTCGGGTGTAAAATCATTTGCATAATGTTTAAAACGTTAAGCTCAAAGTATAATAATAACCAAAAGAGATCGATATGGAAAACAGTTTATGACAAGAAAAGAGCCTCAATAAAAATACATCATTCCTATCATATTGAAATTTTTAATACTTTTTATTACTTATGACGACAGAATTATTTTTTGTTCGAATTCAACATCATTCACTGATTTAGAGCTTTATAATTACGTTCGCTCAAACATGTCATTGGATTGCCGTAGTGGATATACTATAGTGAAATGATGAAATCATTAACTTTGATTGTTGAAATGAAAACCAAGATGATCAAAGCCGAAATGAATAATAATGTAATTGTATACGTGCGATAGAGTAGCCGTGTTTTATATTGAGATAAGGGTTGGGAACGGTCCCATTATTAACTTTTATGTTTGCCGGTCCTCAGAAAAGGATTTGGAAGCTCGGTCCCTATGTGAGAAATTAATGGAAAGGAACATCGGCAGATCTCATATTTTCTAAGGATATCGCAATATAAACACGGGTCCCTGGATATACAAGTTGTGAAAGCAGGTGCCTAGGAGGACTTAGTTTTCCCGTTCGATCAATTACACCCTGTGCGAGCTTAAAGTAGGGATCGAATGGTTAAAACATCGCTCTTTAAACCACTCAGTCACCTCTTGTCAGCGCGGGTTCGAGCCTCGCTGGAACCTAAACTGATTATATGAGAAAGTTTGCCCTTTTACTTGCGGATGGGCGGTGGCTCTCTCCTCCATCAATAAAAACTGGCCGCCACTATATGACTGAAAGATTGTCGAGTGTATCATTAAATCAAACAAACAAAAGCTCACATTAGGTTCTGATAAGATGCATCATTAGTAAATGCCTCTGAGTGTCTCGGGGGTTGATTATGTAATTCTTACTCAGTGGGCAGCATTCTGGGAAAAATTAATATAAATAGAATGGGTGTTTATTTTAATATTTAAAAAAAGATAACAACAAAGAAATTGAAAGTAATTTTACATCACTGAAATCGTAACAGAAATTTAAAACACTTACAAACAACGCAAAATTATGCAAATAATTATACGAAATGAAAAGATTGCATACAATTCCAATAGATATAAAGAAACAGAACTGCATGATGGTTAGCACGTTCTAGCTTTCATCGTAATAGAGGAGCGAAAGGTGTTGTTGTGATATTACTATCGTTATAGGTATTTGAAGCTGAAAGTTAATGAGTTTTGTTTGATTAGAAATTACAAGAGTACCCTGTTTATAAAACGACATCACCGAATGCCGTATAAGGGTTTCAAATATCAATCTCTACCCGGTATGTAAGGTTATTGAGATCTAAAGGATCGTTGATTTACGGGTCCTCTACCAAAAACTTGAGTGAAAACATTCATGTACGACGGGGTAACCGTCAATGCGGTACTATACCCCCAATGGTGATATTATCTTCCCATTGAAATGACGTGAGCGTGATATAGAATCATATAGTTCCATTTCATCACTAATAGAAACATTAGTCCCACACAAACGTTATCGGGTGTCGCGTGATACATGTTTTCCCTTGAAAGTGATAATTTTTAATGTATCATATTTTGTACATTTGACGATATTTTGGACAAATTATCATGAATTCTTATTTCAAAAGGAAATACAAATCAGATTTGATAAAATAATTATAGTAATGCTTGTCAAATAATCAACATAGAAATATCTTGTGCGAATGACGAGTAATTTGTATCGTAGGTTAAAAAAATACAGATAAACCGAACGATGAAGAAATGGAATTTTAATGGGATAACCCCTACCGTTTCTGTTACTGCTTTGCAGTTTATATCTTGATTAACATGGTTCCAAAATATCAAAATATTCATTGTCTGCAGACAGAAATCTATCTTGAATATAGGTCGAGGGTTCAGTCAGATAAAATGGATAAGTAATGCAACGTCATCCATATATAAATCTTAAGTTGAAATAAAGTAAGACACGCCACCTATATTGTTACATACCTATTCTTAACAAATATATTCTCACTATATATCCCAAAGGAAATCTTCCATGCACGTCAGCACAGTGTAGTTACATAATGACATAGCACCAATTACCAAATATTCAATAATTACTGGAACTGAAATTCCATTATCCAGCTCAACAAATGAATAAGTTAAAAGTCCAGGTACTTTAGTTTATAAATAAAATTATTCAGCAGCTCGGCTTGAATGTATATAAATATCTTCTCGAGCAGCAGTGACCAGAAAATATTTACTTTCTCCCTCGCCAAATATTTAAAGATTGATTATGAATAATTTATGAAACAAAGCATTTTGAATAGGGACTTTCATAAAGCGTATGCAAAAATTATTCTGATAAGTAAACAAACAAAGTACTTCATGTACAGACACTAGAAAGACTGCTTCTTATACTTCTGGTATGATCTCTCCTCTGTCCGCGGCTGAAAAGATGTTTTATTAAATCTAAGATTATGGCTGTACTAATCAATTTCCACTTGACTGTTTTACAGTAATTTAGGAAAGTCTCGACCTTTCCGAAGAAGTCCATTGAAAACGTCCCCTAGATGTATATTTGATACTTTATTGAAGAAATATATATTGATGGGAAAGGATACCTGCTACAAGTAAACCAGGACGAGGAAGCCGGTTTTCTTTACTTACCAATAATCTCAGATAATTAAATTCGATACAGTGAAGAACTGGGCCTGCGCTTACTACAAGATAATTTTATAGGTTAAATCATGATACTGGGTATTTGGGCACTGGACCCCTTTATAAAATCTGTCTCTGATTGAAATCCGACAATATTAAGTTCTTATAGCATAAACATGTTGCTTGTCTGTATTCTTGATCTTGTCCTACCTCGCATCAAAAATTAAAATGGATTGATAAATATTGATGAAAGGTTGCAATGTGTGACGTAAAACTGAAAAGAGATGAATAAAATATACGAATTCTCATTTACTTGCAATCAAAATTTCAAATTTACACTTGTTGAAATTTCAACTTTACACTTGGCGTTGAATTGTAGAAACACGAAGGAGTGTTCCATAAACAAAGCATACGATGCATACTAAAATTTACAGCAAATGAAGTATCAACATAACAAACAAACGAAACAAATTAATTTACCAAATCACTTACTTAAAGCTGGCATATACATATCCAGACGTGGCAATCACAATGCTAGACTTGTTCATTTTGCCAGACCAGTTTTGACGTTCGAGATGTCATTCAGGAAAAATTATTATTGAATCCAAGAAAATCACGTTAACTTTACGACTCACTTTTTACTGCGTTTGAACTTTTATTTCAACATCATTATAATCAGATCAATACCAACACCTAGTAGCAACGAGGGCTACTAAATACTGAAAAAATCAACCAGCGCCGCGCTCCATGTTAATCAATACTGAATATATAAAAACTTTGAGGATTTATGATTTGACAGACACTGCAATTACGACCAGCAAAATCCGACAGATTGCACCTCGAAGTTATCAATTGACTCAAATCGACATTAAGAGTAGTGTAAATATGAATTACTGATTATTTTAAAATGCTAAAAGTGAATATGTGTTTGTTGATAAATGATTTACGATATCATACTGAGGCACTTATTTCAGAATTAAATGTCATACAGTGTTAATATTGATGGTAAGACGGCAGCTACAACCTGCATCTAAGGGATGTGTACTCTTACAGGGCACCAATATCTCTACCCGGGGAAGAATTTGTTCCGTAAACATTTCAATTTTTTAATTCTGCGTTTCGTTAACTGTTTGAATACAGATATGAATTTGTAAAAAGAAAGTTTGAAAATCGATACGAGCTTCTCTCTCACTTTATCGATATCAATATTTGCCCAGGAAGCCGAGGAAAGAACTCAAGAAATGTTTGTTATTGCATTATTTTGCAGGGATAAAAAACATCCATTAGCAGAGCGATCATTTATTTGTCAATTTGACTATTACTCATGTCTGGAAAGGAAAATCGGATAAGAAATGAACAAAAATGCCCCCCCCCCCCCAAGAAAAAAGTCAAATATGATGTGTCTAAAGTGTGAACGCACTTCAGTTGCTAGACGGTGCATCCAAATGCATCTATACTGTAACTACGATTTTTTGCCGAGACAGAATCTTTGTCAATACAATAAACTGATACTGTTCTCCTACTTTGTCGTTTTATTGCGTCATACTTTTATGCTAGAGATTTATTTTGAGTAATGACATGATTAGGAACTAGAATTATGACAGTAATAAAACATTCTTGTCCCTGGATTAAATGAAATATTACGGGAATTAAGTCATAAATGCCTAGAAAACCTCTGTGTGTAAATACAGTTAAATATGACGCACTCTGCTGTAATTATCTATCTGAAATTGTCATCAGCAAATCTAAGACTAAAATGAACGTACGTATCATCGGTATATCCTTTGTTTTGCTAATGGAATCCTGCAATACGAAGCGAGGTTATGTACAAAGCAAATTGATTAAATATTCCGCCAAATAGTTTTCTATGTTTGCGCTGTTTGATATTAATAGAGGAAAACATTTGAAATCTTTTAAAGCATAAAATAATCAATACACATGAAAATTCCGCCATACATGGATAATGCCATATACAAAATATTTCCATTAAGATTCATATCCCTTTACCCACACGAATTCTCAATTGAGATGAATTTTGAAATGCAATTGAAATAGATATAGATGATTGCATTAAAGTAAATCGAAATTCATTTTATCTTCCAATAAAAGTACGCTAATGAGAGGCCCTGACAAAATCGTTAAACACTTATAACAATTGGATTTATTGCATATGATTTTTTGCTTTGTTTTTGTGTTTTTAAACTTCGTTCGATTTAATTATGTCGGAATAAGCACAAGCGTAAGTACTAGTACTAGCACTAGTACTCGGAACAAGTACAAGATAAATAAAAAAGTTTAAAAAACTTAACTCAAGCTCATATTATTGCATGGGCTGAATGTAACATTCACATACGCATGCAAAAATACTGAAAAAAATACGGGCATGAATGAGATAATTTCCAAGTTCATCACCGCCTAAGCCGAGCAGCTAAGTGTTTATAGATAGTTTCCAAGTTCACCACAGCCTAAGCCGAGCAGCTAAGTGTTAATAGATAATTTCAAAGTTCATCACAGCCTAGGCCGAGCAGCTAAGTGTTTATAGATAATTTCCAAGTTCATTACCGCCTAAGCCGAGCAGCTAAGTGTTTATAGATAATTTCCAAGTTCATCACAGCCTAAGCCGAGCGGCTAAGTGTTTATAGATAATATCCAAGTTCATCACCGCCTAAGCCGAGCAGCTAAGTGTTTATAGATAATTTCCAAGTTGATCACAGCCTAAGCCGAGCGGCTAAGTGTTTATAGATAATTTCCAAGTTCATCACAGCCTAAGCCGAGCAGCTAAGTGTTTAAAGATAATTTCCAGGTTCATCACCGCCTAAGCCGAGCAGCTAAGTGTTTATAGATAATTTCAAAGTTCATCGCAGCCTAAGCCGAGCGACTAAGTGTTTATAGATAATTTCCAAGTTCATCACCGCCTAAGCCGAGCAGCTAAGTGTTTATAGATAATTTCCAAGTTCATTACCGCCTAAGCCGAGCAGCTAAGTGTTTATAGATAATTTCCAAGTTCATCACCGCCTAAGCCGAGCAGCTAAGTGTTTAAAGATAATTTCCAAGTTCATCACAGCCTAAGCCGAGCAGCTAAGTGTTTATAGATAATTTCCAAGTTCATCACAGCCTAAGCCGAGTAGCTTAGTGTTTATAGATAATTTCCAAGTTCATCACCGCCTAAGCCGAGCAGCTAAGTGTTTATAGATAATTTCCAAGTTCATCAACGCCTAAGCCGAGCGGCTTAGTGTTTATAGATATATTCCAAGTTCATCACCGCCTTAGCCGAGCGGCTAAGTGTTAATAGATAATTTCCAAGTTCATCACAGCCTAAGCCGAGCGGGTAATTGTTTATAGATAATTTCCACGTTCATCACAGCCTAAGCCGAGCAGCTAAGTGTTTATAGATAATTTCAAAGTTCATCACAGCCTAAGCCGAGCATCTAAGTGTTTATAGATAATTTCCAAGTTCATAACCGCCTAAGCCGAGCAGCTAAGTGTTTATAGATAATTTCCAAGTTCATTACCGCCTAAGCCGAGCGGCTAAGTGTTTATAGATAATTTCCAAGCTCATCACCGCATTAGCCGAGCAGCTAAGTGTTTATAGATAATTTCCAAGTTCACCACAGCCTAAGCCGAGCGGCTAAGTGTTTATCAATTATTTTTCAATTGTGATTTTATTGTTCACTTAAACCTTTGGTGATATTGTGCAAGTTCTTAGTGAATGAGATTAAAGAAATTATGAACATTGGGCCAAAGACATCGATAGAATTTATACACACCAATTACAATTCATTACAGGGACAGCAACATTTTAGAAGTTATTTATTCAAACCGGACAATAGCTATATATTATAATAGTACGTCTTAGGCTCAAGACCTGCATTTTCTTCGTATGAGCAGGTTTGCCAGTATACTTGTCGGACTGGTTTATTAACATTAGCTCCACTACACATCTCGGTTAGGCGGTTTAATGTTGGTTAACGTCCAAATAAAGAATCTTTAGCTCAAACGGAGACGTGATTAATAATGCTGAAGGGCGACTAATCTTGTCAGTGTTGGGCACTTATGGCTATGAGCAGTGAGGGTTCTTTTACATGTTGATAGCCACCAAGATCCAGGATCCCGGTTTTCATTGCTATGTTAGAGTGAAGTCTTTAACAATGTTAAAATGAACTATGGTGGACATAGAAGATATCAATTGAAGCTCTACGACCAGAAGTTGAACACTACAACCACGGAGCCACAGGGGTTCTCTCCTTCACTACAAAAACTGATACTGAAATCTTAAATGTATTGGACTTTTTCGAGCATTGAATTTAAAATGGTAACAAACTCAACATAACCTGCTTTTGTGACTCACTGACTTAAATGACTTCCTGTCTCCTTTTGCCTAATTATATGTTCTCTAACATTGCTTGTTCCCGTAAAAAGCACCCGAGTTTAGAGACGATCTGTCATAAGTGACTCTTTTTCCTTATTCCTTTTGATGGCCTCTAAAGGCAGGGTTAACCGTAAGTTTAGAAAAAGACAACAACTAGAGAAAAATTGTCGATATTTTTAGTTTAATTTAAACAGAAACATAGATATGGTAACAGAAACGCTTGTAAATTGTCATTTTGGATCTGGAGGCATTGGTGATAACGTGTTTCCAAATACAGGCTTCCCAGCTGGCAGTTGAATTGAAGCACGTCTTTGTTGCACCGCCATTTTATCAAAGACAGAATGTTCTGAAAGTCGTCTCTCCGCAATAACCTGGGATAACGCTGAATTCCAAGCCCTGGACATACTCTTCTTCCTTGCCTGAAAATAATATTTATATAATTAATTTGCTATCTGTTAGAAAATTGTTACTTTTGTCATGCACTGTGTATAAGTGAGATCTATTGGACACGATTTTGTTTGCGGCAAAAATCTTGTGGTATCCCTTTTCTGGACTTTCCTTACAGATTAAAAAGCATTTTGTAACTGTTGAGTTTAATGCAAAGCAAAAGCCGGGCCTGTACAGATAATTTATACATGATTAAATAAGCTTGTGAACAAACATTATCATTGAAATAGGAATAGGTTTTCATGCAAAAAATATCTGTGTTGAAAATGCACGTAGAGTGAACATACGTTTATGTACCATAAGTTATTTAAATGACTCAACTGCAGGAGAAACACACCGATGCACAATATTCCTGCTTAGTTTTTAATGTAGCATTAGCATTAATATTGTCATAATATTTCGAAATCTAACAGATTCAGGTGACCCATACTTTGAGTTTTAAGTTGCATACAGAGTGAATGATATGCTCAGAAAGCTAAGCAAATCTTGAAAAATGGGATAAGCTCTCATCCGCCACACAAAAAAGCTCAGACTCAGACCCAATCAACATACTTGGTTTGAACTTTGCATGCGTTTATTATTGGAAAAAAAGAAAACTTGTGTTTAAATTTCGTTCTGTCGTTTGTGGTATGTTTTCGGTATGGTAAACCTACAACTACCCACATATCAAATATTGATATACATTGACAAGAATAAAAATAGATTTTTAAAGAATATATATGCGAGTACGTGTTTAATCAAAACAATAAGTAGACAACTGTTGTAACATTAAAACGGTTGTAAAAATACACAGGAAACAAAATATTTAATATGTAAAGAAAGAGAACAAAATGAAACAAATTAACATTAGCTATGATGCACATTGGTAACCGTTTTATATATAATGTACATTTGTAACCTGTTTTGCTGTAAAACATTTTACTTTGTAACGGAAATTCACAAATCCGCGCTTTAATAATATCAATTATCTTTGATATTGGAAGACACATATGAGCTCATGCATGTATTTTCTTCCTGTTCTACGGCCATAGTACAGAGCATAGGTAAAATTTGTCAACTTTCACCGCAAAAAAAGTCATTGGGACGTTAAACAACAGTACAATTAACAACAACATATATATATATATATATATTCACTTCAAGTGAAACTAATGAAAACAATGTATTTCACCTCATTTGTGTTTCGCATATCCTATTTTCATTACTGGAAGTGTAAGATATTTTGTGCTGGAAATGTGATAAACATGGGTTTGGTACGGTACTTGAGAATCAAGTTAAACGTAAAAAGTCTTCATGAACGATAAAAAAGGACTGATAATAAACACTATGTATCGCATAATAAAAGTAATTATGACCGTCTGGTTATGAATAAGTTAAGCTTTATTGAACAATTCCCTCTTCGAAATATTTATACATTAATTCCTCTCTGTAAAAATACTGTTATGTTATATCCTTGGGAATCTTTATATATATTTTATTGTGTCGATATTGTAAATATAAAAATATGCATCTTTTAAAACCGAAGAACGTTGACAAAATCCAAGAATACAAGACAGCCATTGTAAATTAATCACGTAATCCGTAATACCATGGAACCTACTTATAACGAAATCTGATGTATTGGAATCCGGTTTAATTTGAAATGATTTTTAGTTTCTGTGCTGAACATCTTTATTAATATTTTAATCCAGTTAGTTTGAAAACTCTCGGTTAATTGAAACAAACCCAACACCCTCCAGCATTGATAAATCCCTAGGTTCGCCTCAATGTGATTTTGTGTAAGTTCTATAACTAAACATCTTTTACACTGGTAATCAGGTACAAATAGAAATTTAGATAGATAATAAATGGGTTTCTTCGTATTAAAACCGTTAGTTACGTTGTATTTCCAAGCATGGAATAATAATAATTGTGATATTGGAATTGTGAATTGTTTACGCTACACCCAATCACCATAACTACAACTTACAAAGAATTATCGGCAAATTATCGGAGGCACTTTCTTTTCTTATGATCACCGGTTTTAGTGTATTCAATACACTATACTTTAAATTTCAATACTTTATAGCCATACAATACTTTTTTCTTTGATAACCTGCAAATTTCCGACATTTCAATTTCAAATCACGCAATGGTTATCTGAGAATCAATAGCCATGTAGCGGATAAACCATGGAACTGTGATGTGGCATTTCAGATCCAAGAAAGACTTCTAGCACAATGTTTGTTCATATTGATTTTTAGCCTATGAAAAGAATAAAAGAAATTGCCGAAATTCAGACTTTCGCAAAATTCCGAATCTTGGCTGACCTTTTGATTGAAGGATCCTATTAAATACTACAAATGGTCGAAATTCCACATCCTTGGCGTTACTTCTACTAATAAAACTTTTGTTTCGTAACTTAAAACAGGGGACAGAGCAGAATTTGCTCAACCCGGGTTTTTTTGGGAGGGGGGGGGGGGGTAAATGTTACTCCATTTTTGGTTTTACATGTCTTGCTGTGTCGATTGGTTGTTTGTATTTTTGTCTCTTCTGTTTTTTGCCATTGTTTTGTCGGCTTTTGGATTTTTGCATTTTGATTGTCCCCTTGGTATTTTCAACTATCAACGTTTTTGCATACACGTGGTGCACACATCCGGTTTAGTAGGTTGGCCACTTGTCACAACACATAAAAAACACACTTACTAAAATACAAACTCAAAATAAAAAAAATATTAGATAGCTGCAATACTCCTCGATATAACTAGTGACATTAAGTTCACGAAATACAAACAAAATCGGTGAAAAGTACCACGATAAGTGCAAAACATTTATACAGAGCTAGACATTCTTACTTCCGATAGTTTTGTAATCAGGCTGCTTTGTGGAATTTACTCTCTGCCTGGAAACAAAATGCAATATTACTTAAAGAAGGAGATAAAATAGCAGAATTACAAATGGATGTTCGTAAATCTTAGTCCTAATTTACATGACAAGCCAGGGAATAATAACGGTGTTAACCTGGTAAACAATTACAAAGCCATTATGGGATAGGATCAGGTGCCTGGAAGGAATCCCCTATTGGCATGTCTTACCCATCGCAAATGTTCAAATGACTTTTTACGAGTTCGCTAAAATGTTAATTTTGGTTGAAAATGTAACGAGTTCTTAATCTATTTAGTAATAGATAGTTACAATGAAACGTTATGCGATGACTTCTTTTGATCAATTGTAGCTATGCACTTGTGTTCATTTGTACATTTAGCGAGTGATGGGATAAAGTATTGCATAGAATGCTTTCTGAGAGAGAAAAAGCTACTTATCATTGTTTTATTAAAAGTATGATATTATAAATTACAAAATGATGGTCAAAACTCTAAAAGAGACAAATCGGTAGAAAAAAAACCCCATCTAGTATAAATTGACTTCGCATATCTATATAATCATAGTGTCTAATCTATGACTTCATATATATTTTTCAATAGGGTTTATCATAACAGCTTTGACAGTTCATTGATTACATTTTCATGAACATGTGTAGCGAATAAAAGTATATAACTTTATTTCAGATAATTTGACAAGTAATGATTATTTACTTCTTTAATTAATCATATTTCTTGATCACTTAAGTGCATTCTGATTAAGGTCACATTTAATGAGTAGGCAGAATGAGTATCAGAAAAAGACTGAATCGTAACTTGTCTAAGTAGCAAGGTAAAATTGAAAAGGTACAAAGGATATTCAATGCGTTTCTTTGACTTGTTTTCCCCATTCATATCTGCGTTCCGCTTCAAAGGGTAAACATAAGAAACAACGGTTTCCTTTTATCATAAACGTTTTTATATTTCTCCATTTTGAATTTTGACAAAAATGACAATTATCAAGTTTACTAAACATTATAGTACAAATGGTCTTGCCATGGCTTCGAAAATGATTTCAATTATGAATAGGGAAACATCTTATATTATTTTTCTTCTCCTTCTAATGTTGCAGTAAAGGGTACGAGTGGTCTTGCTTAACAGAACATGAAAAAATCACCCTCTGTTCTATGGGCTGAAGTACGAGAAGCGTGAAAAGGCTTAAACATGAGGCTCTTCGCCAGTATCCGGGGACAACATTATTGTTTCTAATGCCTCTGATTTATCTCCGTAATGGATGAAATTTCTGTTTGTTAATGTATTTTTCAATAACATTCTTAATCGCTTTCTCAGTTTTTATTTGCACTCTTCCCTAATATCCTTAACAATTACGTGATTGGCTTATAATTGTCAAAGCCTTTAGAAACGTGTCATCGCAATCATGTTCCCAAACAGGGTTAGGTAGTTGAACTTGAAATATAGAAAAGCTGCTGATGATTAGGGCCTGAAAGTGTGAAACAATTGGAAATCCGCAAGGGGGTTGAATAAAGTGCCCGGGAGGAGCAAGCGTTCCCTGTAATCCCTAGGAGCATATTACTACTCACTAAAGTTTTTACTTTTATTCTTTTCCGACAAAACCCTTTGTGAAAAGACCCTATAGTGATTATAAATCGAAGTAAATACAGTGAAAAGTCATTATGTTAGAAATAAGAACTCCCGGAACCAGGTAGAATTTACCCAGGTTATTCAGGCGCAACTACCATAATGAACATGGAACAGGATGCCCACGAGTAAATGATGATCAACTTAGAGATAAAAAATTCTTAAATGCATATCCCATTTTTGTATATAAATATATAAATCTGTATCCTAGATTAAACTTGTATTGATATAAGCATATTGTACAGGTAATGAAAGTTACATTGTTGTTAAACGTCCCAATCATGTATCTTTCACTGATATAGAGACGTCATCGTGTGCCGTTGAAGGGGAGACGTTTTGCCTATACTCGGCACTTGCAGAAGTTGGGAAGTGAGGGTTTTTAAGGTACTGACCACCACTGTAACACGACACTTCTCCTTTTATTGTCTAATCCGAAAGACAGGGACAGCTAATCGCTGCTGGCGCGGATTCGAACCACGGCATCACAATTACAAGAAGATCACGCTTACCACTACGCCAAGGCAATAATGAAAGACAGAATTTGGAACTATTTTTCGCGACTTATGAGAACAATTTCTAAAAAGTTAACACATTGTATGGAATAGGAAAACGATGGAAAGTTTAACAAGCTCTAACACAACCTCTGATCTAAATTACACGACTTTTAAAATTTCTAACCTAAGTTTTTGAGGAGTTATCGGCCTTTGATGTATACCTCTGTGTCATAATGGTATTTGTCATTTTGGGTATATGAAGATATGTATTTAAGATTAGTTATGAAAAGTTTCACGATACCCGAATTCACAAGGAATTTCCTGAATTATGAAATTAATCGAGTTCGTTTTTTTTCGACCCATAGGATACGAAAGTCATAGAACAATGATGTGATACAGCATTGGCATCAAATTATTTATATAAAAGGTTCGTTGTTCAATACAATGATGGTACACATTTATTTATTTTGATTCCAAAAATGAATATGGACATAAAAATTCCTCTCATATTCATTGACACCGTCTTTGAGACTTTCTTGAATAAGCTCATATGAGAATGGAACATTCGCAAAAGATTTTGATTATATTCTTGTCGCTTGATAAATAGTTATATTTTATATTTTGTGTTTTGATCTATTTAGCTTGTCTTGTTTGTACATGTAACAGCATTTGCTATATACCGCTGAAACGTCATTTAACGTTCTATAAATGAACGTTACAGTATATATCATACCTACCAAGTTAGATGTACATCTAGTCTGAGGTTAACCGACTTACGAACATATACTAATGTATTTCGAAAATATGAAGCATGCTTCATTGAACTTTGAATACATAGATTTGATATTAAAACGATTCTGAATACGGTTATTGATTTAAATGGAATAACTGGTAATGAAAACGTGACATTTCTTAAATGAAAGATATGCATCGCTTTCTTCTTTACTAAATATTGACAAAAATATATCAATTTTTAGGATACATATTCTAAATGACCTTTCCGACTTTTTTAAAAGTGTATGAACGAACATTTTGTACTATCATGATTCAGAATCGCAGTGGCCTACTGACTAGCATATTCGTCTTCTAACCATGAGGTCGTTGGTTCGACTCGGAGCTAAGCTGTGGTAGGCTATCCTTTTACTTCAGAAGAGACAGTAAATTCTAAGGCCCCATTACAACGTTTAAGAACCTTCTCTGTTCTACGGCCATAAATGCTGAGCATAGGTAGAACCTGTTGCCCTTCACAGGCACATGGTATTGTCTCCATATAAATGAAAGATTCTTGAGAGGCGTAAAACAGCAATATATCCATCTACCAACTACATGGAATTTGATTTCATCTTTTAGCATTCGAATTTGTTTGCGTATGTGTGTCTGTGTTTGTCATACTAATAGTTGATCCTAGTGTTGGGTGTTGGCGGTTTTTCACAACCGACTGTAAACTGACAATAGATCAGAAAGAGGAAAGAAATTGGAAGTCGTTATACGGATTTATTACGGCTCCCGATGGTTGTTTTATTTACTACATTAGGAAGATGGTGCATAAACGGCAGCATGCTATATATATGTGCATTGCTGTCGCCATAGCTATATTTATCTAGGGAGTGTATATCTACAAAACTTTCTAAGAACGTACTACGGCATCTTATCAAAGTAACAAAACTCAAGGGTGAAGGTATTGTATACAAAAATAATAATCAACTTACCTTGAACAAATTAAGTCTCAAGTGAAACAGGTGAGGCGGCAGTGATACTTGCGACTTAATCAAATGTGTTAGCAAAATGTAACAGACACGTGCTATTGTTATTTATGCACATTATTTTAAAGTTGTACATGTACCTGTATCGTTTAGTACACGTATAATATACAACACAGAATCTGGTTTCACATTGGTGGATCAAAAATTATTCAGGTATGATGATCAATTCATTTAAGTTAGTTTTACAGTTCATTAGTCACAAATTGCAATCATCCATCTTAAACTATTCCTTTTACAAATGATACTCATTGAACCAGAAGCTGAATCAATATTGTTCTTGGACAGAGTTGACAAGATGACTTATTGACTATAGCACTTGTTTACTATTGACCTTGAATTCAAATCTGAGACTTAGCTAATCTAATTCAATAAGGTAAGTAACATCAGTTCATTAGGAATTTGAAGCAAAAGTCACATATCCAAAAGATGAAGTCTTCCTGGATGTTAAATAAATTGATCCTTGAACAAAATTTGAAGCCTTTCTCTTTCACTGGCTTGCATGAGTTAGATTCATAAAAAAAAATTAGTTACATTTTAAGGGCTGGAATGTAGTGTACTTCTCTACCTAACGCAATTTTGTATTCCATTTCTAAAATTCTATAAATCGAAGTCCAAAACATCTATACAACATGCAAAAAAGGAACAATTTATCAAGAGAATTACCCATTCGAATCATTCAGTAAATTTTGTAGAGTAATAACTACATGTGGAGGCTGGACTAGAGCCATAGAAGAAAGAAACACAATTTTAGCAAAAGTATCACAGTTTTATTATCATCCATGCAAGAGGTGCATAAATACGTTCCTCGTAATATATACAAATGTGAATGAATTCTACACTACTACTAGTATCATGCATATCATACTTAGTATACACAGTACAATGCCGCATGCTGGTTTGTGGCGAGTCGTCAGATCGGCTCACCTTTAGTAATGCGTGCGATGGTTATTAGTCTAGTACATCATGTGAACAGTGAGAACGCTAAAGAGCAAAGTGCGGTTATTTTGACCCAAGGCAGTGGTGTAGCAAAATAAAATTATAAGTATGGCATTCTATGTACTCAATTGCCGTTTCGTGCTTGCTTTCGGTCTATCTCAATAATACACAGTTTTAAGAAGCACACTGAAAGAGTACATATTCAATATTTTAAGACATTTAAAATATAAGCACAGCTAAATTTAATCAAAGATAATTACCTATTTGTCTTTATCTTAATATAGTTTGTGAAAACAGATATTTTAAACACTGAAATTGAAAGCAGTCTGATAATATCAATTTTCCCGCAGGTGTAAAAAAAAGGCTATCAAATTTAAAGCAAAAACAATTATCAACAGAAACCTGACTAATATATGGTAATGGAGTAAAACAAAGAAGCTGAGCTGAAACAAAAAAGATGAAGTTATAAAGACGACTTACGAGTACTCTGAAAAGAATTATATGATCTCTAAAACCCTAGTCCTGAAAACGATAGTATAGCTTAAACCTTACTGCCTTGGTATTGTATTTATGTGCACCTAACAGATGACTACAGATTCAGGTGTCTAGGAAATAACTATTATTTCTTTCGTGGATTCCGGGGTGCGAATCTAGGTTTAGTCACTGTGAGGGTTTTATTTTTGGCGATAACTCGGTCACGTCCTTGGGCTTGACCTTGCGATTGCCGTGTACTCGCCTTTTCTTTGTTCGCTTTGTTTCGTTTCTCGACAATTTCCCTGAGTATTTTACGGAGACTGACTAGACCCTCGTCTTCTCTTTGCTTTTGTCTCGCTTTTGTTGTTCGTGTTGTGACCTGTCTCGATACCTCTCGATGCACGGTCATAAATTCCCTGAAAAATTGTTCATGAAATAGATACGTTAAATTGATAAGAATTTTGATTACACATATGTCTTGAACAGATATAAATTAAGATGACGTACATGTTTTGAATAGATATAAAAACTGATGAGATAGATATTAAAATTGATTATAAAATATAAAAAAAAATCAATTGCTTGATGAAATGAATATAAACATGTACCAAATTCAATGTTGATGAATCAAACTTTTCAAGCACGAATATTTCGAGAACAATATAATTAAAACGTAACCTTTAGATGAAGTAAATATTTCGAAATTGCGAAATACTTGTCAATATTTCAATTGATAATATTAAATGTTGAAAAATATATTTTAAGTAAGATGCATACTTGAATAACTAAGATAAACCAAGCTGCAAAAATACCAAGTTGAACGGTGTTAAGCAGAAACACATAGGCAAATCTATACTTGTCAAATTTATTTGATTTATAAATTTGAAATGAAACAGCATTTACTAGATTTTCAAAGTTAATAATCTATATTTTGGCATAAATAGAGTTGTTCGAGAACAACATTGAAAAATACATTATAGGTCATTGACTATGCGATAAAATTATAATATTTTCAATACCTCCATCCTTTAATATTAGCGGAATATAATTGTTATTAATAAGTCGTGATTGCAGAATTCTTTTCATATTTTGACATGTAACTGAAAACTAACTCTAAATCAACAAAACCGTCTTGCTTCAGATCCACCTTCTGCATAATGATGTCTAAATGGTGTTCTGTTAGAGGAATACTCAAGTTCTGCAAATATGAAAAGTAAAAGTCGAATGAAACCTAACATCACTATTCATGCTTAACTTGCAAAATTATCTGCCGATCTATGAGGCATATCACAACACATTATAGGTCAATAATTATTCAGTGAACCAGAAGGAGCCCTAAACGACACAATCTCATTTTGTCTAACTACGAAATGCTGATTCAAAAGATAATCAGAATTCGACAAAACATGACTTTAATTTGTTACAGTATTGATATAGATATCAGCGTCTACAACTAAGCGAAAGGTCGCCGAAAATGAATAAATAAAAAATAAATGAAAAGATAGATAAATAAATAAATAAATAAATAAGAAAAGAAATTATCAAAATGATAAAAATCATTGTATTGTACGCTTCCTAATAGTTTTTGAATTCCAGTTTTCAAAACAAATGTGATGAGTTCCGTTTTTTGAAAACAAATGTTATGAATATAATATTCTCAAATATTGTCATACAATATAATAAGCCAAAATACATGGTTCTACATTAGAAAATGGAAATGTATTTCTAGGGTATCTAGGTCTATGACCTTCAAGGATGGTACATTATATTCAAAATTGATGCAAAAGATAATATAGTGGAACACATGTATACTTGACCCTGATATACCGAAATCCCGCTTTAAATGAAATGATATCAAATTTTGCTAAATTGCCTTATTAATTTTAAACCAGTTATTTCTTATTGAAAAGAAACTTCGCCTCTTCGGTTTTATCATATTCCCGATTGACTGTAGTTACAAATATTACTTACCGCCACGCCATCCCTAAAATCGCTTTTACTGAGTTTTTCTCGGGAGCTTGTGTCAAAGTATTGAAAGAAGTCTATCAAACGCAGGTTATCTATACGCATGTATTCAACCAATACTAGCACAGGATCAAATCTATTGAGGTCATGGGGGTCATGTTTCTTTTCTTCTACCATATTCCCGGCATTAAGAAGTTCTCCGTGCGTCACCATTACTCCCTTAGTTTGTTTCAGCTCGGTCATGAAATTAATGAACGTTTCATCTACGGAGATATCCTGTAAATAGAAAACAATATAAAACAACTGATTATTCGAAACCATAACTAGAAGAAATCCAATACATGCATATGTCTTTTAGATCGTCAAATTACACAAAAAGCGTAATATAATTATGCACATCTAATTTCCAACTTTTGTTTTCAAAATAAGGCATGTATAATATTCCCAACTTGACAGCACTTAATCCGTTATCAAATGGAATGAACATTTCTAAGTTTTGATGATTAAGAATACTTTAAATTTTCAATGTTTAATAACTCAAGCAATTGAGTACGACACAGTCTTAGAATGTGCGGTTGTTTCTCAGTCACTCTTATCACTTACGTCTAGTCCTAAGCGATCTAGTGTGCTGACTTTCGAAGACAGAACGGCCCGCAGAACAGCTTTTGCACCTTCTGTTGTTATTGGGTTTCTCCCAATCTGCAATGACAACGGTATATTTTTTCCTCGAATACAAAGAATGAAACCGCATACATAACTTTAAAAGCATACTATCTATATTGAAATGTTGATTAATTGCACAGTTTCGAGTCGATTTTTGCAAATGTTTCAAGCTAGTAATGGTTTAATGACGTTTACCTGACATCATAAATAAATGATGTCTAAATCAAATAAATATCATTATCCTAATCTAAAATACGCAAATCGAATATAATACGTACAGTGTACCTGCGTAGGCGACCGATTGAATGATACGTACAGTGTACCTGCGTAGGCGACCGACTGAATGATACGTACAGTGTACCTGGGTAGGCGACCGACTGAATGAAAGGACAAGCTTCTTTTCTAAATGCATTGTTCTCCAAAATGACACATTCCTATATAAATCAACGGAACTAAAAAAACTCCTATCAGATAAGACTTCATTGTGCCTTACGTTGAACGATCTCTTAAAATGGGTTGTACTGCACTTT
Organism: Pinna nobilis; assembly: GCA_016161895.1. NCBI lineage: Eukaryota > Metazoa > Mollusca > Bivalvia > Pterioida > Pinnidae > Pinna > Pinna nobilis. Next base: position 40,169 of record JACSZP010026990.1, read on the forward strand.
GTTTCCACCATCACCCCTTTTCAAAATTGGCTGCAGAAGGAATAAAAAAATGATACTAAAATTCTTTTTACTTGTCAAAATCCATTCCATTTTTTTGTCAGTGAATTTACCTTAAGTGGACAATGACAAAATGTAGGATTGTTTACCTTCATATTCTCCCACAATGCTAAATAATACTGGTAAGCAAACATGTTGATCCTTTGTACTTACATCGAGCATTTTGAGATTTTTATTCCGTACCAAACCATGAAGAAGAAATCTCAGAGACACCATATCTATTCTATTGCTTGTCATGTTTAACACTCTTAAATTTGAATTCTTTGGAAGCGACGACGCAAGAGCGATACATCCTTCTTTTCCGAGGCCATTCCAAGATACATTTAATGTCCGTAACCCACAATTTTCCTGGAAATAAAATGCAAATACATGTCATTATCTATTTTCCAAAACAACCAAACTTTATGATTCGAATAAGAGTACGATCAATACATTTTATCGTAATCTGTATCGTATCGTAATTGTCTAAATATAATACATGTTTTTAATAGACATGTAACAAAATTAAAACTTTAATGTACTAGCAATTCACAAGAAAAGACCGAATTAAAAGCTGCAAATGAAACTATCTTTACTTGAAAATAAAGCATTGATTGAAAATAAAAATGTTTCATCAAAAACAGGAATCTTATTGTTATTCATGAGATTTTGTTAAACGTACCACAGAACAGTATTTCACTTATATGTAATTGTCATTAAAAAAGCTTCAGTTCTTGGATTGTGATTAAACTTACGAGCGTCTAGAAGCGAGGGATATTTAATATTTCGATGTATATATTATCCTATTCTTAGTTTCTATCCTCCTAAGGACAGACAGGGAAATTCAACCGTCTCCTCCGTGGCACAATTCCAAGGCCTTGTGGTTTGATGTCGACCACGCTACCTCGGAGTGACAACAACTCATATAGGCATGTCATGTTACTGATAAGCTATTAACGTAATATTACCCCTAGTGCTTTACACAGCTCTGACGCACTCTCCCGTCGTATATGGTTCCACTGCAGATCTAGCACCCGTAATGTTGTGTTCTGAGCTAAGAGTAAAAGAAAGTGTATTATTAATAGGATATTGTTGTTTGATATTTTTGGGCCAAATCAACAAATGCTTGTGAAGTCCGTCAAATGTTTGTCATGCTCGCCACTGAAGGTTATGACACTGTAAGGGGCCTTTAACGTGCCGTAACACTGGTTTTTGATTTTACTGTACAGTTAAAAATTAATGTCACATCTTTCCGAGACTGGGCACAAACTGTGAATGAACATGCATGTTTTATTTTCCTGTCTGTGAAGAGATTGCTTTCTGTACTAGTTACAAGCTACATGTCATATGAATATGAAAGATTGAACTCTTACATTTCTACATATTAATAAACTTATTCAATAAGATTAAGTTGTTAAATCCAAGAACATTTCCTACGGGAAAAATATTGTTGTCAACCTTTTTCGAAATTTTAACTTATTTTGAAGGGTAACAATCAAGACATAGACATGTACGTGAAATCATAAACCATAGTTTCGTTTCTAACTCAACCAAGGCTTTGAAGAACATACATCTTTATTATTGCATAACACATGCTTTAAGAGTGGTAGCATTCGGATTTGACGATTTGTTTACGAGATAACATAACCGTCTAAACGGTTTAATATATCAAAGCTTGCAATCTGATAAGATGAATTATATAATATCATTTTCTCTGACATTTACTCAGTCTACCTTATAAATGCACAGGTATGTCATGAAGTAATAATAAAAAATGACAAAGAAGTTATTTTCTGGGTTCAATCCCCTTTCCAAAGGTATGCGAAATGCACTGAAAGCTGCACTATCATGGTAAATATGTTATTTATTACGTTTTTATGCAAAAGCAATTTGATAACAAAACTTTTAATCTTACAGACAGGCAGTAGGAATGCAGCTGCATTCTTAATGACTTTCTTCTCAAATATTTATACTATAAATCGTGCAACAGTAATACAAAATGATTCCCGATACAGTAAAAATATTCATAACATCTCATTTTAACAAATAATGTTTTCATGAAAAAGTAGTATCAATTCTTTTTCGACTTGATGACCACCACAGCATTACAAAGACAATGAAGGCCTCGCTTAAAGACCACCTCACTTAGGATGTAACCCCACAATAGGAATCATCAAAACTCGATGAGAAGTATTCGTGACTAATGTAAACTCACTTAGGAGATCAACTGATAGATCGGACCAGTTTTAGTCAGTCACTTTGGTGGTCTTAATAGCGAGGTTCCATCGTTTACATATCATGATCTTACCAAGACTTCTGGCTAACAAGCACCCTCCTTCATAACCTATTGCGTTGTGTCCTAGGTATAACTCTTTGAGAGTTCGGACATTCTGAAGATAAATAAAAGACATTTAACATGGCATTACATTGAATTATACAATATATTCTTAAGGAATCATAATTGGATCACAGATGACTTGTTTTTAATCATCGATATATATATTCATTTATTACTAGACATGGGTTCAGATTTGAAAACCGTCAAGAACAAAAATCAGAGAGAGAGAGAGAGAGAGAGAGAGAGAGAGAGAGAGAGAG